>JAJONR010006055.1:0-57043 GCA_029582245.1 Solanum etuberosum | reverse complement strand
AATTCTGAGTTGCTATTCCTAATTTTTGTGTTGCTATATATTATGCATTGATATTTTTGAGTTTATTGTTTATCTCTATTTTTCAGCATGAACCCTATCATTTGAGTATTCATTGAGTTTTTATTAAGAATCTTTTTAATTGAACAATTATCTTAAATTCATTTTTGAGAAAGTAAAAAGGTATTTTGAGGAATGTTTAAAGAGACATTTTGAGTAAAGTTTAAGGGAACTATTGATTTTAAAATTTATTATTTTTACATTGAGAAAAGAGAAACTTCTATTTCTAAATGAGTAATGAGTTCAGAGTTATTTCAGAGTAATTACCTCTTTTAAGAGGATATTTTGAGAAATTATCTCAAATTGAGAAAGAGTATGTTTTATACATTTGAGCATGAGTACATATTTATTGGGAGTACTATTGAGCACCGATATGGGGATCAGTCCAGACAACTCACATTCCTCATAAATCATGTAGCCAACATGGGTAAATGATCATACTTTTTAGATGACATTTTATTACTTTCAAGCAGAGCTTTAGTGGGTCCACTTAGTTGAGGTGTTCTATACCCCGTTAAGGTATAGGTCAATTCTGGCAGCGTAGGTGAGACGTTGTATCATCATATAGCTCATATTGATGGTTGTTAGTTAGAGAATCTCTGAAATAAGAGTAAAGAGTAATTGATTGTATTTTTATATACATCCGTGAATTAACATCTTTTATTGATGAAGCTTTAAATATTTCATCTCATTGAGGTGAGTATTCTTCCAATCTTATCAGTTAAGTTATTTATTCATACAAATTTATTACATACTCATACATTCAATGTACTGATGTCGTTAGACCTGCATCTATGATGGAGATACAGATGTTCAAGATCATCAACATGCGCTCCGTTGAGATCAATCGGCATTCTAGTTAGCTTTTGGTGAGCCTCCTTCCATTCCGAAGGACTCCCCCTTTTCCTCTCAGTTTAGTCATTTTAGGGTGTCGCAAGTCTTGTCCTGACATTCATGTTGAACTATAGAGGCTTCATAGATAGTTAGAGTTGAGGAGTCTCTCAGTATTTCCCTTTTATTTTGAGATATTTTGCAAACTATTATATTTCTAATATTGAGAACTTTAAGACATTTTAGTTTTGTTTATTTGAGAAAATAAGTTAAACTCTACATTTAAAGCTCATTATTTCTTGAGTTAAGTCTTCTGCTAAGTAGTCAGCAAGGTCAAGGGTTCGCTTGGGGACCAGAAATGGTTCTCGAGTGTCGGCCACATCCGGAGTGTAGACTAGGGGTGTGAAAAACTTGTATGTGACGCCCCAACTTAAGATTAAAAGTCCCACATCAGTAAAATGTAGGAGTGATGTTGGGTATATAAGTAAGCAGGTCTTACTAACTAGTGATGCATTTTATAGTCGTGAGGGCCTAGGCCCAAAGTAGATAATATCATTAGCGGGCTGGGCCATTACAAATATTATCAGAGCCACTCATGTATCAGACTTGTTGATGTGGGCCAGAGTTTAACTGAGTTTAGGAAAATCCCGATAAGGCGGGACAAACCTCAGGGTTGAGTCTAGAAAAATCTCATTCGGTGGGGGTAACCTCAGCGAGGATGCTGAGTCCATAGAGGGGGTGTATGTGACGCCTCAGCTTAAGATTAGAAGTCTCACATCAACAAAACATAAGATAGATGTTGGGTATATAAGTAAGTAAAGTCATGCGGGACTAGGCCTAAAGCATCCAATATCACTAGCGGGCTGGGCCGTTACACTAAGCTTATCTGATTGATATATTTTACTTGATCATGCATTATCATATTTTGAACTTATCATGTGTATGTTTATGCATGTTCCCATATTCAGTACATTACAAGTACTAACGCATATATCTCTTATGCATATATTGTTTCATCATATAGGGTCCAACAGGCCATGCCTAATGGATTGATTCAGCTTTGTTTAGCTTGTGGTGAGTCATCATGGTTCAAAGGCATGATCACACGTTATAAGTTACTTGTCTATTTTCAGTCATTTATTTTTTCGGGCTTATTTCGTGAGCTAGGGGTTTGTCCTAGTTACATATATGATATAGAAGTTTTTTGTCAGACTTAGTATGTTTCCGCTTGTGAGGATGTTGTACTCTAATTTTGGCATCGCTTATGATGTTGATGTTGAGACTTATATCTCACTATCATGCTTTATTCTCTTTTATTATTCATCTTAGTGTCATTCTTATGTCAAGTGGCTTATTTAGGGTCCCTTGAGATCATATTTGTCATGTCACGTCTAGGTCTAAGTTTGGGTTGTGACAAATTTCGTATCACAACCAGATTTTAAAGGTTTTAGGAGTCTGACAAGTCGTATCAAGTAGTGACTTTTTCATTAGTGTGAAGCGTGCCACATTTATGAATAGGAGGCTACAAGTTGTTAGAAAACTTCACTTCATTCATTACTCTAAAGTCGTGTGATAGAGTTGAGTTCTATAAGGCTCTTCATCCTAACTCTTGTTCTATGCATTTTAAGAACATGCCTCCAAGAAGAGCTCCGTTGAAAAGGAATGTCAACGATAATGTGAAACCCAAAGTTCCTCAAGATCTGATTGATCCTTCTGCCGAGAAAGTGTCTCATGCAAAGTTTAGGGTTGTTTTCTAAGTATTGGCCCAAGCCATTACTGCATAATCTAAGAGAGAGGTTGTAGATCTCGTAAGCCCAATAATGGGTGCGATGGCAACAAAGGTTAGAGACTTTACAAGGATGAATCCTCCAGAATTTTATGGTTCAAAAGTGGATGAGGATCTACAAGAGTTCCTTAACGGATTCCATAAGATTCTGGATAATTATGGGAGTAACTCTAGTTGTGCAGGTTGTAGTTGTGGAGGTTTGGTTGGGATGAGAGGAGTTCTCATTTCAAGCTAGTTTTACATAGTTTCGGTGGGTTACTTGCTGAGTACTGTGTTGTTTTGTACTCATTCCTTGTTTTTACACTTGTGTAGCTTTTGAGCCCGGATATGTGTGATTGTTCTTCTTCTATCTACATCTGAGGCTTATTTGTGGACACTTGAGAGGTAGTTGCTAGTCATCCCAGCGAGTCCTTTTGTTCCTTATTTATGTTATTTTTTTATTCAAGAAACAAAGACATGGAGACTTTTATTTATCTTTCAAACTCTGTATCGTCACACTAGTGGCTTGTAAATCTTGACAACCAGGTTTTAGGGGTATTTGAGAATGACTAAGTTTTCCGCACTTATGTTATTATTAGTTTAATTCCACATTTCTTTCTTATTATTGGATTTAGGCTGACTTGTCTTGGTGAGATTAAACGAGTGCCTTCACGTCCAGTTTTGGGTCATGACATGTAGTAACAAAGTTCAAGACATAGAACAACAATCACCAACATATATGGACTACAGTCACAATATTATGAAACCAAAATAACTGGATGCATATTCCACATGATCACAGTTACAAATACCCAGTCCTCTCATGGAACCACAAAATAAACATACCCGATCCTCTCATTGAACCCACATACAAACTGTTAGTGTATTGGTGTGGTACCCGAGCCAATCACAATTAGTAATCATACTAGGCGTGGAATCCAAGCCAACCATTAGAATTCATAATAGATGTGGTATCTGACCCAACCATTAGTATTCATGTACCGATATGTTACATGATAACCAGCAATCACAAACAATCATGAACAACCACAAACACAATGAACAATAACACTTCCAATCACAAGTCACATAAATAGGTTTATTGCATGAGATTATCAACATGATGTCATTTCATATGTTTTTTTATCTTTTTCCCAACATGTATTGCACCAATGAAACTATAAAACAGTAGACATGCATACATACATAAACCGAAAAACATATAACCATCACCTACCTCAAATCAAGCCCCTTGAAAATTCTAAAGAACCTGATTTTTTCCCTCTTGAAGTGTCTTGACTTGTTCTTCGTCTAAAACAATAAATAAACACAACAATCAATCACAGATGGCCTAGAAATCACCCGAATTATAACCAAATCCTAACCATGAGCCTATTCATGATCATCCTCCCCAACTTGAGGCTTTTTACATCATTAAATCAAATCAAAACCCTCCCCTAATAGTAATATCTTCAATTTTAAGGCTTAAAAATCAATTTATAAGATTGCGGAGTAACGAATTTACCTTAACTGACAAATTTCATGGAAAAATAGGTGCAAACAACCCTAAATCGCCCCTCTCAATCCCAAGAATAATGATGTGAAAATAGGAGATTTTGAGACTTTCTCTACATAAAATTCTTACTTACCCCATTATAGAGCCTGCACACACCTGCTTTAGTGGGTGCAGCGCGCTATAGCAGATTGCATGAAGTACTGCAGCTCGGAATTTCCTGAAAAGTTCTTTTTTACAACATACCTTCTTCCCTTGGCATCTCAAACTATCCTTTTTATGCCAAGATGGATTATGAGAGTTCTACTCACCCGAATTCAATTTTGTGAAGTCGTACGGGTTTCTTAATGTCTTGGCAACAAGAACATATCTACCAATCCTAGACATTACACCCCACCCATTATTGGATGGCCCAAGACCGCACCAAACCCAGATTTTGTCTGAGGCTAGCCTAGCCTAACATTTTTAAGTCACTACCTGGAAAGTTCTCTGGCTCGATTTATTTCACCATTGGCCTACTTATAACAACTTAAAAGAGTGATTACAGTATCAAATGTTTAGTACTCATACTACACTTCTTCACCCTGCAGATTGTAGTACGATTTCTCACCATTGGCTTGTGCCTCGTGTGGAATAGGCTTGGATCGGAGACTTGGGGTGAACTCCTACCATTTAGAGTTGTATATCTCCTTCTATTTTGGCTGGAGTAGTCTTTATTTTGTGTTCGGAGATGGTTCTGCATATTTTTACTTACTTTATATTTTTGTTATGGTTAGTAGCTTAAACACCGACTGATACCTGATCTTGGGGAAACTTTATGTATTTCTTGATTCTCCCTCCCTTATTTAATTTCTATATTTATTCTTTATTTTTCGTATTCTTCTATTCCGTGTAATAGCCTGTAATTTTTAGTACCGAGCTATGAGATCAACTTACTTACTAGAGGGATGCTAGAAGATGTTATCATAACTTGAGTTTTTGGGTCATGACGGAAAGTTTGACTAAACAAGCTTTAAATTGGCATATATATATATATATATATATATATATATATATATATATATGATGAATTTGATTAAATTTCTACTGATTTAACACAATTCATTTAACTAATTAATTAAATTTAAATTGAAAAATAAATGTATTTATTTTCTTTTATATTTCCTTCCCTACCAAAAGGGGAGAAATTCTAGTGAAAAATTAATTTATTCATTCTCCTTCTCCAACTTTCTATCTTTTAACTTTTTTGGTATTTATAAAATTATTTAATCATGAATATATATTTTATTGTATTTCCATTTAATTATGCGTTAAAATAAATTAGGAATAAAACTTATTAAGTTTCCAAATGAAGTAGAAATATGATAGACCATATTTATGTATATTCCATATTGTCATTAAATTAATTCCAAAACAAAGTAGGAATGTAACTTATTGATTCTCCCATTAGCTAGGAATACAATTTATTATTTTTCCAAATGGAAGTAGGAATGTAACTAATTAATTTCCCCCATTAGCTAGGAATACAATTTATTATTTTTCCAAATGAACAAGGAATATAATTAGGGATTTTTCACAAGAACTAGGAATACAATTATAGATTTTTCACAAGAACTAGGAATACAATTTATTAAGTTTCCAAATGAACTAGAAATACAATATATTAATTTTCCACGTGAACTAGGAATACAATTTATTTATTTTCCAAATATAATGAACTAGGAATGCAATTAATTAATTTTCCAATTAAGGTAGAAAATATGGTAGGTCATCTCTCTATAAAGTTTCCTGTCATTCCAAACTTATTGTTCACTATTATTTTTTCTGTTTGTGCTCTTTTCAAGAACTAAAAAAAATCTCAACATTGTTTTTTGTTTAATTTTTTCTTTTATTATTATTATTGAACAATGAGTAACTCACATGTTTATTCTCTTGGTGTTGTTATAACTAATGTTAGTGATCGTGATTCCATAGATAGAATCTTAAGGGCCGGTGTAGCAGACAATCTACAAGGTCAATCCGAGACTTACATGGAGGAAAAAGAGGATGAAGATATATTGAGGTATTTTAAAACAAGAATTCATCATGTTGTTGTGCCTAAAGATGGAGTAAAAAATCCAACGAATACAAAAGAGATTTGTGGCATATGTCTTGGGGAATTCGAGCATGAAGAGACTATTGGGACACTTGGGTGCGAACATAAATATCACGCATGCTGCATCAAACAATGGTTGCTAAGGAAAAAAAATTGTCCCATATGTCGAGCTTCAGTTTCTCCTTTCTCATCAACAAAGACGGTACAAATGCATAGCAATTAGGGATTTATTTTATTTTGAAATTTGTCTTTCGCTAAGTTTGCAAGATCAAGACTTGTTTGTTTATGTTTATTAGGTTTACCGCACGTGCGTTGTAAGTGGTAACCCCGTATTGAGATGCCTAGAACAATGAAATAGTACCTATACATTCTTCATTTCATTAAATGTACTCAATTCCAACTTGCGGAAATTCTCACATTCTTCATTTGATTAAATTTATCAACTATAAATTATTGGATTTGTTAGGGGGGTAATTTTTTGAAAGTTTAAAAGTCATCTATTTCATTTTGGGTTGCAAGTCAGTCAAATATAGTTAAAGTTTTTATAAATATTGGTCACACCTTTTCTTTGTTTGTAACAAGGAAGTACTCAACGTTGTGTAACATTGGCGCAAATAGGTGTTTGATTGTGCTACATATGTAAATGATGGGTAATCTTCTTCCACCAATGGGAAACCAATTTTGCAGTTACATTTGGTAACCTGATTAATCGTTATGTTTCCTCCTAACCCGAAATGACTTTTAACAATCGTGAGGAGCACACCTGTAGTGGGGTTGTGTGTGTTTGTGTCAGCCATGCTCTACCTTTGTATTTTGGGAAGGAGCCTAAGAAGTGATAATTGTGAGCGTATTAAAGTATTTGTACGACTTTCATCCATAAAAATGAATAAGTTGTATCATAAAGGAATGGTAGCACACACACGTGGTTACCTCATCTTGAGATTCATGCTATTATGCAACAATATCCAAGCTATATGTGTGCTAATATATCATTGTGATTGTCTACATACTCCATTATGTGATTTAAATGTGCAATTGTATCCATACTCTATATGTTTGTGGTGTGGGACTTACAATTCTTTGCCTTTGTTGCATCAAATTATTTTATTTGTAAAGGATTGTTGGTCTATGGAGATTGAAATAAGTCTTATAGTACTAAATTGGTGTGAAAAAAAAGAGTAAAATGGGTAAATATGCATCATGAAACACTTTTAAATTTTTTTAAGGTTTAGTTTTCTAAAATTTATAATATCATACAACAATATTTAATGTTATACCTTTTGGAATAATTTAATGGATTATCCTTCTAATGGCGATAATTTGACATTATTTTACTAAGGGGATAGATAGCACAATAGAAACTGGTCCGGCCGCCAAAGCGACAAAGGTTTGAATAAGAAATGCTCTAATTTTCATAACTCACACTGAATTAGGTAATAACATACATACATACATCCATTCATTAAGCACGAGAAAAAACTCTTAAGATATAGACATTCACTTACTTGGAGACGGAACTCAATTGTCAGCTACACTATCAAGGAAGCTATCTTTTGCCTCGGCTTTGATTTTTTAAGATTGGATTACGAGATGTTCTTCATTGATTTTCTTGCCCTTCTTCTTTCGCGGTCTCACAGATTTTACTTTTTCTTTCACTATGTTTGGTGCTTCATCTTCAAGTGCACGCATTTCTTACGCAATGAATTTAAGTTCAGTGAAAGAGTCTATGATAGTACCTCGTCATCAACTGATATTATCTCTAGAAAGCGCCTTCATGCCGTGAATTCTTGTAAGCAATTACTGGACCCTTTGAAATAAATAATACTATCATCACCTAATCAACGGTGTGTTTTGATATCTTGTTAATTGGGATACTCTACTTTGATAGTTCTGTTTTAGTCGTCATGTGTTGATTCTTGATAGTTAGAGGAACAGAGGGGTAAGTGAATAACAATATTCATTCCGGGTGTTTATGTGTATTAGTAAAATTCAAAGGAATCATTTAGTAGTTTATAGCAATTTTATAATTTTTGGAAAAAGTGAATAACATTAATGGATGATGTATCAAAATTAATGCGAGAATGGCAAAGTTGAGACGGGATAAGAAGACAAGAGTGTAAGTGGGGTGAATTGCGCGGTACAACATTTCCATCAATTTAACTGTTAATTTAAAGAGTAATAGATCTTTGAGGGGTTGTGTATGTTAAGCAGTTGTAAAATGGGTGTGCGGGCCGATGTAATTTGTCACTACACATAAGCCCAAAACAAAAAGAATGAAACTTACAATGGTTAATGGTGGCGTGAAATATCATCAAAGCCAATTTCAATATTGGAATATGTTATGCAGGACCTGGGAAGTCATCGCAAAAAGGTAAATAGAATACCGCGGTGCAGATGCGGGCACGGGAAATGAAGGAAGTACTCTAGTAAAAGACACAGAAACAGGGCATACCTTTTCACTTTCTGTACAAATTGGACTTCTAATGGAAAACAACATTCTACATTTGGTTGATATAAATAGAAAAAAATTAGAAGTTGCATCTGTTGGGAGAAGTTGCATCTATTGAAAAATTTGTGTACGTTGGCACAGCTGTATAATTTGGGGGAGTTGAAACTTGGAAGTGGTGACTTTTAGGAGGGAGTGTCTAGCGCGGGGAAGGGGTTTGTAGGTTGTAGTGTGAAGTGTTGTTAGTTAGCTTTTTTTTTTTAAAGTTAGGGGTATTTACGTAATTTAACATTCATTTTTTGAAGTTCATGCTTTTAAGTCAATACAGATATAGATATAGATATAGATAGATAGATAAATTTTAAAACTTTATAACTAAGACAATTTATTTTTAATTAAGTTCTAAATCGATATCATGCACCACACAACTTTCATACATACAAGAACAAATTACTTTTTATCCTAATTATTGTAAAGATTAATGAATTACAATGTCATAAACGCTAAGCTTATGTAGACACTCTAACATAAGCATATATTAGACAAAATATGTATGATAATGTAGTTTATCTTGGCCTCAACACCAAATTTGTGATGAAGAAATAATTGACTCACAAATAAAATTTAAACATAAATAATACACCTACTAAAATACAAATAGAGTTTTACTGATACATCTCATGTGAAAGTAAAAAGAAGTTGAAACAAGATTTTTGTTAGGTTAAATACCTAAGATATATTGCCCCTCAAAACTTGGAACCATTTGTATTATTTTTTATCTTTGATATTAGAAAAAAAATATTAGTACAATCCCATAAATACAAGAAAGTTTTTCATGATCGCAGACAAATTTCAATAATTAATTAAAGAGGTAAGTAATTAAGGTGAAAATTAAGAGTAATAATAGCTAACTATTTCAATATCTTAATTTGTCCATGTAATGAACTCTACCAAAAATTACTTGTACATATTACTGTAGATCTTCGATCGATTTTTAAATGAACAATGATAATGTAGTCAAAACACTTAAATATAATTTATCTCATATTGAAGAATCAAACTGAAATCGAATCGAACCGAACATGAAAAATTGGACTGAACCAAACATTTTATAATTTTTGTCTTACTTTTCTTTTTAATCAATTTCAAGAAGCTTATAATTTATTTACCCTTTTCCATTAAAACAAAACAACGATACAAAATTATATTTGACTACATTTTTTTACTTTCTTTCCTCGCAAAGTTTCCGAAAATAAAAGGTTTGGAAGTTTTAAACCCATTTAGATATGTAATTAATAACAACATATCAACAAATCTGATTTGAAAACAAATTAGGAATAAAACATATTTGAATTCCCAAATTAAATATGGCAAACCATCTCTATATATTTCATATTTTCAATAAATGTGATTTCAAAATAAATTAGGAATACAACTTATTAATTTCTCACATGAACTAGGAATACAAGTTATTAATTTTCCAAATATAACGAACTAGGAATATGATTTGTTAATTTCCTAAATTTAATGAACAAGGAATACAATTTATTCATTTCCCAAATATAATGAACTACGAAATATGGTAGGTCATCTCTAAATATACTTCATTGACACTCGAACTTCTTGTAAGCATTCAAATGAATTTGATGAAACTAACTTGAGTGATCGTTATTCAATGGATAGGATCTTATTTCAACATGAAATGTTTGTGATTTAGTGGATAGAATTTTATTGCCTCATGAAAAAATCAATCTTCAATGTCAATCCATGCAAAGTTGGAACAATTTGTAGAATGGGGATGTCACATCTCAAATCACTGTGACTGACTGGCACCTACACCAAACCCCAAGTGGGTGAACCAACACTTAACAATCAAACTCATGCAACATCTAACAATGTTGGCTAGAAATATAAGACTACAACAAATAAACTCTAAGGGGTCATTTGGTTGGGGACAAGTTATCCCATAATTAGTTATCCTGGGATTAGCTATCCTGGGATAACTTATCCCACCATGTATATGGGATAACTTATCCCATCAATATGGTATAAATGGTGGGATAAGTTATCCCAAATATGGCAACCAAACAAGACACACAAAATTTATTCTATCAATATTTTCTTATCCCATGACTATTTATTTTTATCCCTCACACCAAACGACCCCTAAGTTTTTAAATTAAACAAAATAGTAGCGGAAGTCTAAAAAAATATCCCCAAAATCTAAAACTCATTGTACTAAAATATCTAACTAAAATGTATAATAGCAGCAAATAAATAAATACTAAGTAGTCTCAATGTATGAAAGAATGATATCAAAAATGAAGAATATATGGGGCAGTCTTGATGGAAGTAGCTCACTCTCATATCTGGAAGTACGCGGCCAAATGTGAGATCTGGTAGACGCCTCTGGATCACAATCTGCACTCAAAAGAAAGTGAAGGAGTAGCATCAGTACAAACACTATGTACAGAGGTAGGCATCATAGCCCGACTAAGATTACTAAATAAATATCTAATCACAACTATAAAGCAAGTAGATTGGCCATCCCACATATTCAAACACATAAGCCACAACCAATGAGATCATCTCAAAGTCACTAGCATATCTGGTGTAAGTAGATATAATGTCACAACCCAAAAATCAAGTGTGATGGCACATACCTTATCCCACTAAGACAAGTCAGCCTAAACAACCCTTAACAAAGGTACATGCGGAAGTAAGAAAGAAATTAAGAATTAAACATAACATAAGACTTGCAATAATAGTAAAATTGCAAAACTATCCCCAAAACCTAGTGTCACGTGTATGACGATAAATGTAATACATCAAATTCAAAGAAAATACAAGTCTGAATTCTACTGTACTAGAATAGTAGAAAGAACAATCAAGAGTATGTGATGTCTACTGAAATGACCAACAACTACCTCACAAACTCCAAAGGTGGGCCTCAGACAAGGATGTAGGAGGAATGATCAAGATGATCCGGGCTCGTAAACTATATAAGTGTAGAAAGTAAGAGAATAGGTATCAAATAACAATGGTACTCAGCAAGCTTCCCTAGCTGACCCAAGTAAAGTAATACCGAACACACGTACCCTGACACAATATCTGAACCTACACATACTACAACCTGCATAGAAATTAGACCAGCTGATCCTAACCATTTGACAAGTAATAGGACAACAAAATACATGTAATACACCATAAATTCACACAACAAAGTCTCCATAGCATAATCACAACCTTTCATATTCAAATAATCACAAGCATAATAACTCCCTCATAAAGGTCAAAGAATGATAATGAGGTGCAATGTAATGCAATACAAATGTAATATAGAGTGATGCATGTCTGTCCTGTTGAAACACACCCGATGCCTAGCATCACAAGACCCATGGGGGCATATTAATCCATGTACCTACCACGATGCGTGACACATTCCTAAAAAATAGTATCAACCACGGCGCGTGGCACGTCTCTCGAAAGTAGTACATCGTATTTATTTCTCTCTCTCTCTCTCTCTCATCACTTTCACAAAGTACCCATCACAACAGTGTCTCATAACCAATACAAGTTAACATGTTCATATGTCTAATGAGAGGATAATAATTTCACATCAACAGCCAATCACACATCGATCATACCAATGAATTCATTTTCTCTGCATGATCATTCCTAATAGTCAAGCAACATTTGATAACAAGTGTAATATACTTAACAAAAGGTCAAAGAGGTTCATTTTCCTTGAAAGAGAATACAATCAACTTGACACTTGAGCTTTCCTTTACGATGAGTCTCCAAATTCACAAAATCTAATCAAATATATAATTTTTATAAGAAAACATGAATAATGATACCCATAATGCAAGTTTTGGAAACTGAGTCCAAATCGACCAAAAAAGTCATTTCTGAGGGCTAAGGATAATTCTGAAATTTTTATTAAAAAAACATAATACCCAACAAATTTGGAACTCATAGGTGAAATCGAATCGAAAAATGAGTTAAAACCATACTTGAAACTCCAATTTTATTCAAACGTCATTTTCATGAAAAGCCCTCAAAGTTTGTATACAAAACAAGGATTTGACGCCAAAAGCATGAAACAATACATGAGAATGAAGGGTTGGGTTTATATTCACTTACCCAATTGATAAATTTTGAAATCGCCTCTCAAGAATTCTCAAAGTCCAAAAATGGTTAAATGAGAAAGAAACCCTAACTTTGGAAATTTACCATCTGCCAAATAATTTACTCTATAGGATTGCAAACAAAATAGATGGTTAACTCATTAATTGACTTGTACGATCACGATAAAGGCCACACGGTTGCGTCGATCAAGAGTTTAGACCCACGCGATCGTGTAGACATCCCACAATCATGATGCACAACCTTAGCACACTAACGTGATCATGGAATAGGATCCCACAATTATGATGAACATCACATCAGTTAATTATAAGAACATCAGCAACAACAACACGTTAAGACTCAAAATCCTCTAAATGGCTCCTCGAGATTTGTTCAAAATCTCATACACACAAACCAGATATGCTACCCAACTAAATTTAATGTTTTAGACTCATTGGAACCATCAAAACATAGATTAGAGATTTTCTTGACTCGAAACCCGTTAAAGCCACAATAAACTAACAGTCACCTTAAAAGACCAAAATACCCTCAAAACCTCCAGAAGTTGAACCAAGATCTTTCCAAGGCTTAAAATAACCCCCTAAATCTAAATAAATCAATTCGAGCGTCCAAAATCCGAACGACTACTAAAGTTAACTCTTGGCCTAAATTCACTTAAACTTCAAACTCAAGGGCTCAAATCCACATAAAGACTTTAAAATTGAAAACGACAACATTCCTAGAGCAAATTCCGCATTTTGGTGTTGATAGAACTAACCAAATTCCATTCTGAAACTTGTAACTCCACATGTTGACTAAAATCACTTATCTCAACCAAAGAGTCTCCAAAACTCTAAAACTCCCAGAATATCAAAACTTTTCAATCCCATTAAAAACTCATCTCAAAAACTGATCCAACATGACTTGAGACAACTATTGAGAAGGGTAAAATAGTAATTTTCCAATATTTCCAAAAATGATCTTCAGGGTCATCATATTATCCACCACTAAAAACCATATTCGTCCTTGAACATGACCTCTAAAGAATTAGAAAACCCCAAGACCTTGTTGATTTCTGTCACTCTGATGCTGAAGCTTTTCCCTCAAAAAAAGACAATAGTGTTTGGGCTGCTCCAGTTAGTCATTGGAAGGTTGGTGCAAAACTCCCACACTCATCGCCCATTGCCAGCACATGGCTCTCAGCTAGTGGTTCCCACCTTATAGATTATATAATGGCATCGAACTTCAGAATCTTATCCTCCGCCTCCTTTAGAATGAAGACGCTCTTATGTATAAGACCCTTCACCTTCTGCTCGAGGTAATGCCTCTTGCATTGATCAGTCACAAATCTCTCAAAAGGGGAGTTGTCAATCATTCAGCAATTGGGAAGTTAGTACCTGAAAAGAGGGGGAGTGGAATTCATTAGATTATGTATTCAAGCATTGCTAATAAGAAGTTAATTTAAAACAAAGATGTAGAAGAGGAGTGTTCCAATAACTGAGTCCTATGGAATCTGGCTATTGGTTACTCCATATGGGTTATGCTGCAACAAGCACCATTTTTGTTGTTGCATGTTTGTTGTGGTAAAGGGTACCCTAACTATAGCGAGCATGTACCAACAAAAAAGCTCCATCCGTGGTGGACATCATCTTCCTTGCTAAACTTGAGCCCAACTATGGCATTCAGAAACTTTGGCACTATTTTGCCATAATTCACTACAGATCGAACCATAATCAAACTTGTAAAACTCCTAGCTGATATTTTACAATAATAAGGCCAAAATCAAGTTTTATCGGACTATTTAAACTTTGAAATCTCTTTTATAAACCACACCCTTTGTTATTGAGTTCTACCCCATAAAATCAAATTTTTGACCAAACTAAGCCATTAATTAACCCAATTCACCAAAATAGTACGTTTTTAAAAAAAATTACAAAACTCGTATAAATGTATTTCTCAATAACGTTTTAGGGTATATTTTATTTTAAAAAATTTAATTATTTGAAATATTGTGGCTGACGGCGTTAAGTTTAGAAACGTTACTAGCAGTAACGTTTTCAGCCTAATATGTTACTCTGAGTAACGTTTTTAAGCTTTATGACTGAAACACACGGCGTCATTTTTTTTAATCACTTTGTATACCTGAAACACACGGCGTCGTTTTTTTCATCACTTTTTATACCTACTGTGAGTTTTAATTTCAAACCCATTTATCTAAAACCCTTCTGCAATTAGAGAAATTTTCAACCCTTCCACCTGCGATTCAAGAAACCTTCAACCCTTATTTCATCCAAAATTCTCTTAGGCCTCAAGATTAATTGAGAAATATATGGTTCAACTCTCTTAATGATGTCGAAAGCTCGTTATGAAGTGTTGTCAGAAGCTCGTTATGAAGCTCGTATTTCCTCTAGAACAACTTGATTTCAAAGTATGAGGTTTCATTATAACAAGATGATTTTGTTGCTCTCTTTTCTCCCTCTTAAATTATAGAATTTATGATTTCTCCGGATCGCAGTCCTCCAACTGTCTAGGTATTATAAAGAAGGAAAATTCACAACAATTTATTGCCATAAACCTTACGAAAAGCTTGGAACATAGTAATTTTTCTTTTTTTGAAGTATGTTTTTTCCTCATAAAACAGTTGAAGAAATGCTTGAATTTAAGAATTTTATCTTCTCGTATGAATAATTGGTGTGACCTGCTAGTACTAGTTTAAAAGATTTAGTGGATGTTATATGATTTTGTCTATTAAATAATTTTAATTTCATATGAGTTTTTTATTTTGTAGGTAGTTTTATGGTTGGTAATAATGTATACCAACTAGACCTCGGTCCACTTGAATCATTTGTATTAACAGAACAACTCACCCATAGATCACGGGATATAAGGGATGGAAATGTTAATATGATTCTAAATACGGAGGTGTGATGGTAAATTTTGAGACCTCGTTAAGAAATATCCCATCTCTCCTTGAGACTTAGAAGTAATTCAATTATCTGGATTGTACGGTGTTTATAGGTCTCATAGGCCTATGATTGATCGTAGTTTGATCACTTCACTAGTCAAGAGATGGTGTCCTGAGACGCATACATTTCACTTTAGGACGGGTGAGGAAACTATCACCTTGCAAGATGTAGAGGTATTGTATGGCTTACCTGTGAATGGTGATCCTGTACTTGGTAATGAGCCGATAAGGACTATAGGAGATTGGCAAAATATTTGTCAAAAATTATTAGGTTTTACTCCATGTCCTCAAGACTTCAACCGTAATAGCCTTAAGGTCTCTACACTTAATGCGCACATGCTAGGGCAACCACAGTTGCCGGACATGGCAACACAAGATATGGTTAATCAAAAGGCTAGGTGTTACATGTTTTGGATGATTGTTGGTATGATGATGGCAGATACATCTGGAAGTTTCTTAAAGCTTATGTATCTTCCCATGCTCGAGGATGTCAATGCAATTGGGTCTTATAGTTGGGGTAGTGTCACCTTAGCGTGCTTGTATCGTTTTCTCTGTAAGTCCTCACAAAGTAACCAAAATGAGATATAGCTGGATTTCTACCACTACTTCAGGTATACTTAATAACTAAATAATTCTTTATTAATATTTCTTGTATTTTAATTACCTAAATTATATATATTATGTTTAGATTTGGGCATGGGAGAGTTACTGTCCTTAGACCCCAGGTAATAGCACAAAGAGACGTCAGAATTATTTTTCCCGCTGGTTTACCTAGAGGTCCACATGCTACTAGATGGTTCACACATTTTAGTTGGACCGACACGACTAAGCATGTATTGAAAGTGTTTAGGGATGCACTTGATTCCATGACGGAGGATCACGTATGATATAATATCAGTTTTGTTTTAATTTTCATGTATATTGTAGTTTAAACTCATTTGTTTTTTTCTTTTCATGTAGTTTATTTGGGAACCATATTTTGATGATTTAATTGAGAGTCTTCCTGACTATTGTCGTATTGTACGAGATATATGGCGTGTTAGAGCTCCAATTTTTTGTTGGGATGTTGTCGAGGTTCATTTGCCTGATCGAGTCATGAGGCAATTTGGGTTGAAACAGATGATACCAACTCCATTTTCATTTGATTCTGCTCATTTTCACCATGACCGCCGGGGAAGACCAAATACAAATTGGGAGTTGGAGCATGGGCAATGGTTGCCTTTTTGGAACCAACGACTTCAATATATTTGTGATGCACCAGTCAATCGTGAACCACTTCGATACGATGACCCCTATCTTATTTGGTTTAGACGCATTACTCGTCTTGTTATTGGTAATCCTACTCTACGTCCTCAACAACAACAAGGTTATGTGCCAAATTCAACGGAATATGAAACAATGGTAAATATTAGTTTCTGCTCCTTTGTTTGTTTGAGCTGATTATAAGTTGTTTGTGTACTAAGAGACTTACTATGTTCCAATGATAGCCTATTAACCTTTATATGTCATTAGTTATTTTATCTGTGTGTTATATATCCTGCTACTTAGGCTAGATATACATTATAGTAGCTTCATTATAGTGCACTATACAATAGCTAATTAAAAGGAAGCAACTTTTAACAGAGAGACCAGTTGGATGGTTCTTTGTACTCACTAGTTCTTGTACTCACTAAATACTATTTGTACTTTATAGCTACATTATATTTAAAGAATTATGTACAATATGCAGGTGCATTATATTCATTCGATGGTGGATAAACCAAAATCACTCGGTGATCAACCATCAATGGAGGATTTTTATATGTTTCGTGCAATGGTGCGGAATGAAGGAGAAAGATGCTTGACATATGTGCACGAGGCTGATAGGATTAATGTACGAGCCGATTATAGAAGAGATGACATACAATCTGACCATTTACATCCCCCTATTCGTAGGCGAGGAAAAGGTGGTGTTGCTGGTAGGAGGGCACGTGCTGTTGAGAGAGGACGAGTTCCAGTTGAAATGGACGCAACAGCATCAGAAGATGATCAAGCAACTGGTGATATTGGTTCCACTTCAAGGGGCCACACTCAGGAATTCACTCCTGTGGCATCAGGTATGACATATCAACCAACAAATACTGGTATGACATATCAACCAACAAATACTGACATTGTCCCATACATGAAACCACAAATATCAAGGGATCCAAGTCTTTCGTCACTTGAGAATGTCTTTGGTAATTATCAGCCTCAACATTTTGAGAATGCCCCAAATTTTACCTCATCGCCTGTGCCAATGTCCATGGAGATCCCTAATGCCATGACTAATTTAGAAGACTCCAACATCGAGATAGAAGGTAATGAGTTGGATGATTCCAACAATGAAGTGAATGGTAATGATCCCGAGAATGCAAGTGGAGGTGGTGAACCATCTGTGAAGAAGAAACGTATCATTTTTCCTAAGCTTTGTGGCACTGGTACAATTTTTTCCAAGCTCTGGTGAACCATTTGGTACAATTTCTTGACACAACTGCTCCTTTTCTGGTTGAATAATTAAAAATTGTTTTTGCTTGACAGGGAGTCATCATCTTAACCAACACAGCATAAAGAAAACAACAGAAGGTAACAAAGACTCTGGTAGCAACAAAAAAAAGAAGCAAAGAATAAATCACAAGGTCAGTGATGATTCATATACTTTATATGATGGCATGAGATAAATTTAAATGGAGAAACATGGTCAGTGATGATTCATATAGCCGCACGTAATTTTTATTTGGAACTAAAAATTAATGTCTATTCATGTGTACAGTTTTAGTTCTGGTTTATCTAATTTGGGAATTCTGCAAACCTGTGTTTGATTTTAGGTATTTATCTTTGCATGTGGTAGCTGTTGCTGTATTCTGCAAACCTGTGTTTGATTGTTGCTTCAATATGTTGTGATGGGGCTTTATACTTGTCCAGTAAGCCATCTTGAATTCTTTTGCCTTGTCTTTTATCTTTGTGTTCCATTGTACTTTCTTGATTCTGTTCTGCTTTTTTCTTCTCCTGCCACTTGTGTTAAATTTCTGAACCAAGGTGTTTCTAGTCAGATTCCAGCTGAAAAATGGACATAGAGAATTATTGTCTCTCGTTGTAGCACAATGTTGTTTTGGAATTAAGAAGATTTCAACAATGTACTTCCAGCTCATTCTTTCTTTATGTTGAGATTTATGGTATGAGATGAATTTTATGTTGGTTCTTCTTCATGTGATATAGTAAGCAATTGAAGATTGTTGCTTTCTTTTGTTGTAGGGATTATGTTTTTAGAACCAGGAACAGCAAAATTGAGATTGACTGACTAAATGATATGTCAACACACAAAGAAACTAAAAGCAAGAATCAATAGACTAAAGTAAATGAACAACGAGTAAATATACAACTTATTCAAAATGAGACAAATTATGATTTGTATAGCACCCTAAACATACTATCAAGCAAGACATGATCAATGTAATACACCTAAACACACCAATTGGAACGAAAAACAAACAATGGAAGAAGAGCAACAACTTTCAATCTAAAGTAGTCTACCAAGAACACTATTAAAATCAAAGAAACTATGAACTAATTAATGAGAGTGACGCTGAGATTAAAATTTAGGGATAGAAATCACCGGAATTAGGACAATTTTCTCGGTCGATTTGTTGGATTAATGCTAAAATTGGTCGTAGAAACCTTATCACCTAGGTTTGGCTCACAATATAACCTGCAAACAATGTGGAAACAGAAACAAAATAAAGTGCAAAATATGATTAAAGGAAAGAAGAAGGGCAATACAAACAGTGTTGGTAGTCTGAGATACATCGGGAAGTCATCACAGAAGGACAAGATTTAATCGTGCTTGTCGATGTACGACTAGTGTCAGATCTGTTAAACCTTGAAAGTGAGTAAAAATAAAAATAAAAGATAAAAGAGAACAAATAAACGAGAGATTTGAAGGTCTGCATGCGTGAGCAATGGTGGGCGACATAACAAATATGGTTTTCTAGGCCATGGGAGTCATCGATGGCGTCTCAATGGGCAAATGCGCGATTAGAAAATCCTAAATAGAAGAGGTAAAAGTCATCGATGAGCAGTGAATGGAGAGGAGCTAGGGGTGGAGAGTGGTGGAGATGGGCAGTGCAGTGCAGTCCAGTCCAGTGTGATATAGTATATGAGCAACATTGTGGTATCCGCCCTTCGAAATCATTGTTGGTTCTTCCACTACTTCCACATAATGTATTCCTCAAACAAAATCTGGTTTGTGGGGGATTATTCTCCTAATAGGTAGTTTGGTAGAGTGTATTAGGAAAAATACTGCATGCATTAGCTTTGTGTATTATTTGTACCTTGTTCGATTTTATTTTCCAACTTATGTAGAACTAATGTTTGCATTAGTTATACACTCTATTGTATGTATTAAGGTGTGTATTACTAATACCATAATTTTTTAGGTATTAGTAATTCTATGGTTTTAATGCATGCATTAGTATGGTTAAAGACTCAACTTTCCTTCAAAATCTTTTTTACATCTTTTCCATCATAATTGTGGAGGGTATCTTTGTAAATAAATAATTTTATGCAATGCATGTTATTTTTAATGCACCAAAAAACTAATGCATAAAAATAATCTAGGTATAATTAATGCAAGCATAACTAATACAAGCATTATTAATGCAAACACTACTAATATTGTAACACCTCGAAAATAAGAACGTTGAAAAGGAAAGAAAAATGCAGAATTTTCACTAAAGAAGTGAACTACGAGTCCAATCTACAGAACGTAAAAAGTCTTACGGGCCATAGAAAGACAATTGTAGAAGTTCACTTGAGTTTTTGAAAATTCAAATTTCTAAAGTTTGACCTACGAGTGAACAATATGAGTTACAGTAGTTTCTACAGGTCGTAGGATAGTTTCGTAGAAGTGATTCAGACTTAGTGTAATTTTAGACTTGAACTTGGGTTTTAAAGAAGAGGTCTATGGACCGAAAATGAGACGATGGACCATAAATAGGTCTCGTGGGAAGTTGAACGGTTGACTAGTACGGGCCATAGAAAGTCTTATGGACCACAAGTCACAACCATAGGTCACTTCCGACAGTTATTCTTAAGGGTGTCTGGGTCTTTTCCTATGCATTTAACACCTATACTATGTCGTTTTGACCCTAATTCTAAGACCCATAACTACCTTTTAATTTCAAAAACTACCCAAACCCTCTCATTCTATCAAATCCCCAATTCACATCCAAGTCCATCCACTCCAATTGTCTCTAAGACTCAAAGAAGAAAGCTAGGGTTTCAAGCTTCAAGTCTCCTATTTCTCCATTGCTTATGGGATTTTTTTATCAACGTATGTGAAAATTCACCAATAGATTCCATTCATCCATTTGGTCCTAAAAGAACTCAATTCTCCAAATTAATTTTCACCTAATTTGCTTAGTGTTCATGCAATCTCCATGGGTCTTATTTGATTTTGAGTTCATTGTTTAATTTCAATCTTACGATCCATGTTTTTTAAACCGTTACCTGCTTTTCAATTGAATTTATATGGACCCATGTATTATTCATGATTTTGACTATGAATTTATGAAAGAAGATTATGAATTGTTGAAGTATTATTTATGAAAAGATGTTTATGATCCAAGGTTGCTTTTGAGATAAGCATCATATAATTGTGAAAGGTTTTCTCACATAATTAAGAAATAATGAATTGGTGAAAAGTTTTCTCCCACATGCATGAATCGTGATTTAAGAAGCTACTCTATGATGACTTAACCTTGGATTAGTAACTAAATTGTGTTTTTCCATATATGATGATATGTTTATGAAAATGACAATTATGTTGTGATTTTACTTAGCACCGAGAGGACGATGAAATGGAGGCTCTCCTATTAGTAGAGGTCAGGTCTCTAGTAGTAATCTTTTTGTCTGTAATTACGTGCCCCCATAGGATTTTTCTTAAAGAGAAATAGCTAGTGGATCCACCTAATCTAAAAGTTTATAATCCTTGCCTTGGCAAGTAAAGACATATATTTTCAGTGTGGGAGCATGACATCAGATTCCATGTTATAGCTCACGTGATCAGTTAATGGTAAATATCTCACAAAATGAACTAAGTTACTTCAAAGATTTTATGAAGCTTTCATCATGTTTTAAGATGCATTGACCATGTTTATGACTTATAATTCTTTTCAAGGTTCACTATGATTTAGCTTGGTAATGCATATCATGCTCTAGCATTCTCATATGCTCATGTTTCATGTCTTTTTGCATTTCCCCATACTTAGGGTCTGACGCTTCTCCTCCTCCAGCTCATGGCTAGTGGATTGTTGATCATTGAAGACTTGATGAGTCCTCATGATCCAAGGACTGTGTCATCTTTACTATGTTTTCTTATGTATTTTGTTTTCATACCTTGTATGTTGTGTATGGATTATGTCCTAACTACTTATTTTGATGTATTGGATTGGTTTGTCAATACTAGGATTAGACTTCCACTTTTATGTCAAACTGTTCCATTATATAAGACTTTTACTTAAATTCTACTATTGTCTATTTCATTGTGTTGTATGTATGTCAAGTGGTTTGTATGGGGACTCTCGAGGTTCTATACGCCATATCACATCTAAAGTGTACTTTCTATCATGAAAAACTTGGTATTCATAGTAGAATGTTGTAGAAAAGGTCCTAGGATATCTAACAAGCCGCATTGAGTAGAGTCTTATTTATGAGTGTGAAGCGCGCCACATTTATGAATAGTAGGCTACGAGGCGTTTAGGAAACTTCACTTCTTTTACTACTCTAAAATGTGTCGAAGAGTTCATCTTTATAAAAGTCCTTCTCGTAACTCTTATTAGATGTTTTTCAAGATATGGCTCCCCAAAGAGCTTAAGTGAGAACAAATATGGGTGAGAATACGGAGCCCGAGATTCCTTAAGTTCCAGTTGATCCCTTGGTCGAGAAAGTGATCCAAGTTCCGAGCCATTTTCCAAGTGCTGGCTCAAGCTATGACGGCCTAAGATAATAGAGAAGTTATTGCTCATGTGAACCCAAATATGGGTACGGTGGCAACAAGGATAAGGGACTTCACTAAGATGAACCCTCTGGAGTTCCAAGGTTGATAAGGATCCTCAAGAGTTCATTGATGAGGTGTATAAGATAGTGGGAATTATGGGAGTGTCAATGGTGGAAAAGGTGGAATTGGATGCTTACCAACTCAAAAGTGTTGCTCACGTTTGGATCAACCAATGGAAGGAAGAGAGGGTGGTTGATGCGGGTCCTCTTGATTGGGACAAATTTAAAGGAGTTTTTGTTGATTGATCCTTTCCTCTCGAGATGAGAGAAGCAAAGGTGCTTGAAGTCATTAATCTCTGGGAAGGAAATATGAGTGTGAAGGAGTATGCATTGAAGTTCACTCAATTGGCTAAGTATGCTCTGACTATGGTTGTCGACTCTAGGGCAAGAATGAGTAAATTCGTGTCAGGTGTTTTTGATTTGGTTGTCAGAGAATGTTGAACCGCCGTGATGATTAAGGATATGATATCTCTCATTTAATGATACATACCCAACAAATTGAAAAGGAAAAGCTAAAGGAAAAGCTAGGGTATCAAAGAGGGCAAGGATCGATAATGGTGACTTTTCTCATTGGAGGTCCGGTGGACATGGTTGATCTAAATTTTGGCAAAGGTTTTCTGGTCAAGTTTCTTCTAATGCTCCAATCTCAAGTTCAACAAGGATAAGGAGTCTAACCCTAAACCTTAAGGAGGAAATGGTGGTGGATCTTCTATAACTACTTGCACTAGGTGTGGCAAGAAGCATGAGGGAAAATGTTTGGCAGGTATGGATGGTTGCTTTAATTATGGAAATAGTGGTCATAAGATGAAAGATTTTCCATTTCTTGCTACTAAGGGAAGAGATGGTAGGTAAGTCTAGCCTAAAGGTTCAAGTTTGAATGCTCTAAAGAAAAATATATTTTATGCACTTCAGACTCGACATGATCATGAGGGTTCTCCGGATGTTATGACCAGTATGTTGAAAATATTTTATTTTGATGTGTATGTCTTACTTGATCCAAGTGCTACGTTATATTTTGTTACTCCTTATGTGGCCATGAGATTTGATATTGGTCCCGAAATCCTTTCTAATCTCTTTAATGTCTCTACTCTCGTTGGTGATTCAATTGTTGCTAAAAGAGTTTACCGAAATAGTCCTATATCCATTTCTCGTAGAATCACTCATGTTGATCTTGTAGAGCTTGAAATATTAGATTTTGATATGATTCTTGGGATGGATTGACTTCATGCATGTTGTGCTTCCATAGACTATTGGACCCGATTAGTCACATTCAGGGTTCCGAATGAACCTATAATGTCATGGGAAGGGGGAACTTATGTTCTTAAGGGTCAGTGTATATCTTGCCTAAAATCTAGGAAAATGATTTCTAAGGGTTGCATTTATTATGTTGTTCTGATTAGGGATACAGATTCTGAAACCCCTACTTTTGAGTCAGTTCCGATTGTAAATGAGATTCTGGAAGTGTTTCTTGATAATCTTCCCGGTATTCCTCCCAAAAAGGAAATAGACTTTGGTATTGACCTTCTCCCAGATACGCAACCTATCTCTAATCCTCCTTACCAAATGTCCCCAGAAAAATTAAGGAATTAAAGGATCATTTGAAATACGTATTAGATAAAGGATTCATTAGACCGAGTATCTCACCATGGGCTGCTCCGGTATTGTTTGTTCGAAAGAAAGATGGTTCCCTCCGAATGTGCATTGACTATCTGCAATTGAATAACATAATAATAAAGAATAAGTATCTTATTCCAAGGATAGATGATTTGTTTGATTAACTTCAGGGAGCTAGTTACTTCTCTAAGAAATACCTTTGGTTGGGTTATCACTAATTGAGGGTGAAGGAAAACGACATTCTGAAGATGGCTTTTCGAACCCGGTATGATCAGTATGAGTTTTTGGAGATGTCTTTTAGGTTGACTAATGCCACAGCGACGTTTATGGATTTGATGAATAGGGTCTTCAAGCAATATCTTGCCATGTTCGTGATTGTGTTTATTGATGATATTTTAATTTACTCACGGAGTGAAAATGAGCATGTTGAGCATTTAAAGATTGTGTTGCAAATTCTCAAGGATCGTGAATTATATTCTAAGTTTAGCAAATGTCAGTTTTTGTTGAGGTCTGTTGCTTTCCTTGGTCATATTGTCTCCAATGAAGGCATTCTAGTTGATCCTAAGAAGACCGAGGTGGTTAAGAATTGGCCTAGACCTTTGTCCTCTTCAGATATAGGGAGTTTCTTGGGTTTAGACGGTTATTATAGAATGTTTGTGGAAAGATTTTCCTCTATTGCTTCGCCTTTGACGACATTGACTCGAAAGAAGGTGAAATTCCTATGATCGAAAGCTTGTGAGAAGAGTTTCCAAAAATTGAAGGATATACTCACTTTAGCTCCTATATTGACATTACTGGAAGGATCGGGTGGATTTGTAGTGTATTGTGATGTTTCAAGGATTGGTCTTGGTTGTGTTTTGAAGCAACACGAGAAAGTCATCGCTTATGCTTCAAGACAATTGAAGGTGCATAAAATGAATTATCCAACTCATGATTTGGAGTTAGTGGCGGTGGTGTTTCTCTAACGATTTGCAGGAATTACGTATATGGTATTCATGTAGATGTGTTTACCAACCATACGAGTTTAAAATATTTGTTCACTCAAAAGGATTTGAATCTTTGCCAAATGAGTTGGCTTGAGTTATTGAAGAATTATGACATGAGTGTCCTCTATCATCCAGATAAAGCGAATGTGGTGGCGGATGCTCTTAGTCAACAATCGATGGGTAGTATTGCTTATGTTGAGGATGGTAAGAATGACTTAGTTCATGATGTTCATATATTGGCCCGATTGGGTGTTTGTTTGGTTGATTCCAATGAAAGTGGAGTCATTGTTCAAAATGGTTCGAAATAGTCTCTTGTATCATATATGAAAGCTAAGCAAGATCATATCTGGTAATGGTTGACTTGAAAAAGTCAGTTTCTGAAAATGCCATCGAGGCATTCTTTCAATGGGTATATGGTGTCCTTCGATATCAAGTTCGGTTATGTGTCTCGAATGTTGATCAGTTGAGAAGTCAGATTCTGACAGAAGCTCATAGTTCTCAGTATTCTATTCACCCGGGAGACACCAAGAAGTACCACGACTTGCAGGAGGTCTATTGATGGAATGAAATGAAGAAGGATATTGCAGAATTTGTGGCTAAATGTCTTAATTGTCAACAAGTGAAAGTTGAGCATCAGAAACTGGGTGGTTTGACTCAAACCATTATTATTCCTACATGGAAGTGAAAATATTTGAATATGGACTTCATTACGGATTTAGCTTGCAATCATCATCAATTCGATTCAATTTGGGTCATTATGGACCGAATGAAGAAATCGGCTCACTTTCTTCCTGTTAAGACTTCATTTTCAGCAGAGGAGTACGCCAAGCTTTATATTTGAGAAATGGTGAGGTTTCATGGAGTGCCTTTGTCCATTGTCTTCGATCGTGGTACTCAATTTACGTCTCAATTTTAGAAGTAACTTCAGAAGGGTCTTGGTACTCAAGTGAAGCTTAGCACGACTTTTCACCCTCAAATCGATAGACAAGTTGAGCATACTATCCAGACCTTAGAGTATATGTTAAGAGCTTGTGTTATTGATTTCAAGGATAATTGGGATGATCATTTTCCCTTGATTGAGTTTTTTTATAATAATAGCAATCATTCAAGTATTGGGATTGCTCTGTTTGAGACTCTTTATGCTAGGAGGTGTAGGTATTCTATTGATTTGTTTGAAGTTGGTGAGGTCACTTTAATAGGGCCCGAGTTGGTACATGAGGCTATGGAAAAGGTTCGACTCATTCGTGAATGGTTGAAAACGGCTCAAAATTGATAAAAGTGTTTAACCGATGTGAGAAGAAGAGAGCTTGAGTTTGATTTCAATGATTGGGTCTATTTGAAAATCTCACCCATGAAGGGTATGATAAGGTTTGGAAAGAAAGGGAAGCTTAGTCCCCAATATGTGGGCCCGTATCAGATTTTGAGGCGTATTGGTAAGATTCCTTACAAGTTAGAGTTACTTAATGATTTAGTATCGGTGCGTTTGGTAGTCCATGTCTCGTTGTTGAAAATTGTGTTGGAGATCCGACGTTCATTGTGCCTTTAGAAAGTTTGAGAGTTAAAGAAAGTCTTTCGTTTGAAGAGGTTCCGGTTGAGATTTTAGACCGACAAGTTTCGAAGTTGAGAAATAAAGAAGTTGCTTCCATAAAAGTTCTTTGGATGAATCAATTAGTTGAGGGTGCTACTTGTGAGGCCAAAGCTAATATGATGATCCGGTATCCTCATCTCTTTCCCTCCGCTCCTATTTCAGCTTGAGGTATTAGTTCCTCATGGTTCATTCTTTCGAATTCATGTGTTTTTGTCATTATCATTTTTCCATATGCATGCATGTTCATGAAAAAAAACTAGTTTTTTGATGTTATGATTTAGCTTGGAGTGATTTATCCATGTCTATGTGCATTATGATGAGATTTGCATTAATGTTAGGTTGTTAGTTTCTCTCCTACTCTATTCATACTAGCTTGAGTCTCATTCGAGGTTGAATATTCTCAAAGGGGAGATATTGTAACACCTCAAAAATTGAAAAGTCAAAAAGTAAAGAAAAGTTGCAGAATTTTCACTAAAACAGTGAACTACAAGTCCAATCTACGGACCGTAGGAAGTCCTACGGGCTGTAGAAAGGCAATCAGAGAAGTAGAGTCGAGTTTTTAAAAATATAAGTCTCTTAAGTTTTACATATGAGTCTACAGAATGAGTCGTAGTAGTTTCTACGGGACGTAGCATGGTTTTGTAGAAGTTATTCAGACTTAGTGGAATTTTAGACTTGAACTTGAATTCTACGGAAGAGGTCTACGGACCGTAGATGGGACGACGGGCCGTAGAAAAGTATCGTGGGAAGTTGAACAAATTTTGGATTTCTGAAGTTGGTTCTACGGTTGACCAGTACGGCCCGTAGAAAGTCCTACCGACCGTAGGGCAGTTATTCTTTAGGGTATTTAGATCTTTTCCTATGAATTTAATACCTATACTGTGTCATTTTGACCCTAATTCTAAGACCCATAACTACCTTTCAATTCCTAAAACTAACCAAACCCTCTCATTCTCTCATATTTCCTTATTCTCATCCAAGTTCATCCTCTATAATTCTCTCTCGAACTCAAGAAAGAAAGCTAGGGTTTCAAGCTTCAAGTCTCACTTTTCTCTATTGCTTTTGGGTTTTGTTTATCAAGGTATGTGGAAATTCACCAATGGATTTCATTCATCCATTGGGTCCCAAAAGTTCTCAGTTCTCCAAATTCAATTTCACCTAATTTGATTAGGGTTCATGATATCTCCATGGGTCTTATTTGATTTTGAGTTAATTGTTCAATTTCAATCTTCATATGCATGTTTTTTTATTCAGTTACCTACTTTTCAATTGATTTCATATTAACTCATGTATTATTCATGATTTGACTATGAATTTATGAAATAAGCTTATGAATTGTTGAAGTATGATTTATGAAAGTCTATGCATGATTTATGAAAATATGTTCACGATCTAAGCTAAGGTTGCTTTTGAGATAAACATCATATAATTGTGAAAAGTTTTCTCACATAATTAAGAAATCATGATTGGTGAAAGATTTTTTCACATATGAATGAATCATGATTTAAGGAGCTACTATATGACGACTAAAGCTTGGATTAATAACTAAATTGTGTTTTTTCATGTATGATGATATGTTTCTAAAAATGACTATTCTATTGGAATTTTACTTAGTACCGAGAGGACGTTGAGATGGAGGTTGTCCCATTAGTAGAGGTCTGGTCTCTAGTAGCAATCTCCTTGTCCGTAACTATGTGCCCCTGTAGAATTTGTCTTAGAAAGACATAACGATTGTATCCAGCTAAGCTAGAAGTTTATGGTCCTTGCCTTGGCAAGTAAGGACATCTATTTTCGGTGTGGGAGCAAGACACCGGATTACGCATTATAGCTCACGTAGTCTATGTCGGTTAATGGTAAATATCCCACAAAACCAACTAACTTACTTCAAAGGTTTTATGAAGCTTTCATCATGTTTTAAGATGCATTGACCATGTTTATGACTTATGATTCTTTTCAAGGTTCTCACAATGATTTAACTTGGTCATGCATATCATGTTCTAGCGTTCTCATATGCTCATGTTTCATATTTTTATGCATTACCCCATACTTAGTACATTCCATGTATTAATGCATACTTGTACCGATATTTTTTAATAATGTAGGGGACGCTTCTCCTCCTCCCGCTCGTGGCTAGTTGATTGTTGATCATTGAAGACTTGGTGAGTCCTCATGTTTTAAGGATCATGTCACCTTTACTATAATTCTTATGTCTTTTGTTTTCAGATGTTATACATGGTGTATGGTTACATCTCAATCACTTCTTTTGATGTATTAGATTGGCTTGTCAGGACTAGGATTAAACTTCCGCTTTTATGTCAAACTATTTCATTATATGAAATTTTACTTAAATTCTACTTTTGTCTATTTTATTGTGTTGTATGTATGTCAAGTGGCTTGTGTGGGGCCTCTCGGGATTCTATGCGTCATGTCACGTCTAGGGTACTATACTTTGGGTCGTCACAAATACACTATATTTAGCATTATTCTTATACACTCTACCAAACGACTCCTAATAGCTTTATACTTTTATACCTTTTGATTCTATGAGACATATGTAGGTCAATTGATCCAAATCAATTTAATATATTACTCCCTCCGTTTCACAAAGAATGATCTAGTTTGACTTGGCACAGAGGTTAAGAAAATAAAGAAACTTTTGAATCTTGTGGTCCTAAATTAAAGTTATGTCAAATGTACAAAATTGTTCTTTAATCTTGTGGCGTTAAACATGTCACGTAGAAAGCTGAAATTAAAATGTTACCAAAAAAAGAAAGAAGTCATTCTTTTTAAACAGACTAAAAAGAAAAGAATGTCATTCTTTTTTAAAGGGAGGGAGTATGAGTTTTGTTTTATATAATTTCTCTTTGTTATTGTTGCTCAAGATTTTTTAGTTGGCTTCAGCATGATGACCTCTTATTTCGATCCCAACAGCATACACATAATTTGAGTTCAATCTTAATCACTTTTTCATCAACAACTTTGTCGTACCTTTGATTCAATCTCTAACTTTGTATGTTTTCAGATTATTTTTTCTTAAAATCTATCTTTTTGTTTCATGTTGTGGATTTGAAGAAGACTATAGTAATTGTTACGCCGGTTCATTTTGCTTATCTTTATTATAATTTAACTTAATTAGATTGTCTCCTTTAGTTGAGTCTATTATTGATATTATGTGATTTAAAATTTATGTTATTTGTATTTTCATTCTTTATAAAATTTCTTCATGTTATTTGTATGTTATGTTACTTATGTACTCATCATATATTCACAAAGTTCCATCTATTCGGATAAAATAATATCCTCATCTCATTAAAAAAAAATTATAGTAAAGGCACAAATGCCTTTTGCAAAAAATGCTGTTCGTCTTTCTTATACCCTTTAAAATTAAATTTCATATTAGAAAAAAAAAATGTAATTTAGTAATTTAATTGTAATAGTTAGGACTTTTTAAAATTAACTAAAATTTTGATTATTCTTTGAACTATATAAGAAGTCTTAATATTTAGGATTTTATAACTTGATTATTGATTTCGAATTGATTAAAATAATTTGACTCAGAATAGGACGTTGAGCCCGTAAAATTTGATTTGTAAGATTGAATTAGTATAGTCCTCCCTTCACACAATTACTTCTATTATAAACTATAAAGAAATATCGTGTGCTATAGATAAAACATCTTGTATTGATTTAATGGAAAAGAATCAAAATTATTTTTAAATTATGCGAAATAGATCGCTTACGTTACATTTTTGGAATTAAAATGTAACAGATAATATAAGTGGTCTATTTCGCATAAATGAATGACAAATTTAACCATTTTCCGTCAATTGAATTTACATAAATAGCCTTTTGTGTATGTATGTATCCTGCAAATGAAGCAGGCTAGAGTCCAAATACTAAGAACGACAGTGACGAGTGAGGGGGCAATGGCTGTCCTCTTCGGTCAAAGGGCAGTCAATTCAGTCAAAGCTTATGGGACCCACAGTTGTCCTAATTGGCAGGTTTGATATAAAGTTGGAAAAAAGAATCAGTGACGTGGCATATGCTCTTTAATTGCCCCCCTGACTTCAAGACACTAGGTGGGATGCTTGGAGGACAAAACTGTCATTGTCACAGTATATATATATATTTATACTTGTATATATGTACAGATTATTAAACTGTTAAAATTGTATTAACAAAATACCACTATATAATTAAAAAGAAATGAATATTTTAAGATTTTATAGTTTAGTTCATTTTATGTATATGACTTTAATTATTTCATTTAAGTATAAACTAAAATCTTCAAAGTTAATTATTTCTACCATAAAAATAATATTACTTTTAGAACATCCCTAAAATAAAATATGTAATATGACAGGATGTAAATATATATAAATTAATGGATGAGTACAACGACAAAGATACATTGTCAACATTAATTTGGTACTTTTTGCATGGTAACAAAGATTTACTAAACCCTAACCTAATGATAAGGGTGTCCTAATTGGCAAAGAAAACCACACTAATTGTGCTTTATTTGCATTGTTTTGTAGTTGTGCTTTATTTGCTTTGTCTTCTTTTAGGAAGTCATTTTAGTCAAAGCTGACTATCTTTTAAGAGTCTATTTGGTATTGCTGTTGGGAGGTTAAAAGTGTTTTTTTTTAGAAAAAATTATTTTTAAAAAAAATTAAGTGTTTGGTAAATCTTTAAAACTATTTTTAAAGATAAGCGGAAGAAGTTTTTTTGTTGTTGGTAAGAAGCTAAAAAAATTTGCTTTTTAAAAAGAGCAGAAGCAGAAAATTATTTTTTTAAGAGTAAAATATCCTGTACATATATACATATCTACATGTTTATCAATATATCTCTTATTAATTAATTAACATATCTCATAAGCTTGGTTAATTTTCATCCAAAATTTTGATTTTTTATTTTTATATGATAATTTTTTTTTATGTTTTTTTTTTTATTATTTATACTTTAATATTGTATATATTATTTTACAGAATTAGACATAAAAGTAACGACAGTATTTTTGCAGGATTAAAAAAAAAAAAGTAATTATTAAAGATTTAGACCCTCCCAAAAAATAAGAAATAATAAATTTTTCTTTTCTTAATCTACGTATTATTTTATTTTAACTTGAATTTCTTAAAACTTTAGAGTATTATAACAAAACAAAAAGATAATTGTTAATATTGAATCCAAAAAAATATGTAACAAATAACAAAAAGATTCCTCCTTTCAATATTTTTCAACAATATTTATCTATGTATAATATTGATTGAAAATTTGAATATGTACATTTTAATTAATTAACATTGATACTTGCTCTTTTTCGTAATTTGACTCTCAAAAGCACTTTTTTAAAAATTAAGCCAAACACAAATTGCTTATCAAAAGCACTTTTCAAATGAATTTGTCAAACACAAGTTGTTTTTCTTTTGAAAAGCACTTTTCTGAAAAGCTATTTTTTTTAAAAACGCTTCTAAAAATAAGTAGTTTTTAGCAGAAATCCCAAACAGGCTCTAAATTTTCTTAACACAATAAAGATTATTTAAATTTGTTCTCTTTCCATTTGTTGAATCTAATTGCTCTTCATATTAATTTTTGGATTAAAAATACATCTTTGTGCCCATACCTTTCACAATGTTCAAACTTTTCACATACACATGAATCCTCTCCTCCTTTGCGCCCAAAAGTTAAGTAGCATAGCGAAACAAAACATGGAATATAGCCTCATAGACATGCTTCTCCAAGAATAGGGTGTGAAATTGAGTCCATCTCAATAGAGGCAAAACAAATGAACGACACTATATATAAGCCCTCCACCACTGCTTAGCATCTCCTTGGAAAGTAATGAACTTTACTCCATGCTACTGCACAATACCTAGCTTATACAACCTCTTATAACAATCCAAGATGAACTCAAAAGCATCCTCACTCTCAGTACCATGAAACAACAGAGGCTTCAGCTTCAGAAACTTTGTCAACAGCTCATGCTTAGTGCAGATCATAACATGGCCTAGTATCATATGGAAGAACGCACTAGTACCCGGAGCTTCCTCGATCTTGGGAGCGGTAGTAACAACAAGATGAGCACCTGGGGCATAAGTAGTCGGCATATGGGGAGTGGCTCCAGTACCCACCTGTTGAGATTGATAATCTCAGAAGTCATAGGGGGAAGGCCTGCACCCCAACCTGTGCTACCATCTCGGGTTTGGAACCCTCCTTATACTCTACCTACATATCCTCCTCAACACGAGCCTGGGGTGGGGTAAGGGTCGCCGGTCTCAGCCCAGCCTCTACCTGAGCTCCACCCCTAGCGGGTGTTGCTCTTCCTCTGCCTCGGCCCCTTCCTCGCACTATCAATTCCAGAGCTGGAACAGTAACCTTACTCCGTTATGTATGGTGTCAACCATCTGTGGACAAAGAATGAAGAAAGTCAGATATCAATTTAGATCACCAGATACCAATTGGAATTAAGTCATTGCATGAAGGAAGAAAAGAGGAGATAACTTCCTAAAATCATGCAACCTCCAGAAGAAAAGTAAAGTACATTTGTTTCCATACTGTTCCGCAAGACTCTACTAGACCTATTTTAGTACGATGAGATCCCACGAATCGAGGAATCTAATATCAATTTTGTCACAACCCAACCCGCCATGAGAGGCACCCATACTAACTCTTGGTGGGAGAACCAAATATATATTAACATGAAATAAACTAAACAACCAGGAGTAATAGCTTTTTAAATATTTAACACAAGTTTTCATAACCAAAAGTCAAAGTTAGAAAAAAAATTATGAAATAACCCCCTAGAACATGAAAGTTGTATATCAAATCATCTAACATAATCTAGAATATGGGGATGTAACTGTCACACCCCGAGCCTACACCCTAGACGTGGCCGGCACTCGAGAACCATTGTTGGCCCCAAGCAAATCCTTGGCCTGGCTCAACTCTCAGCGGAAGACTTACTCAACATTAGATGAACTCAAAAGTAAAACTTTAACTCAAATGTCTCAAAATAATAAACTCAGAAATGTATAAGAACATTCAACTGGCCAAAAGAATGAACTACTACTGTCTATCCATCTATGAAGCCTCTAACAACTATGATGGAAGTCGCGACAAAACCCACGACATCCTAACTAAACTGAAAAGTAAATGAAAATCCTTCGGAAGCAAGGAGGCTCACCAAGTAAATCTGAAACTCGACTGGATCAACGAAGCGCTGGTTGATGATCCTGGTTACCTGTATCTGCATCATGAAAGATGCAGGCCAAATGACGTCAGTACATGTAATGTACGAGCATGTAATGGGAACACTAAACAAAACCGGCAAGTTTGAACTGATAAAAAGGAAACCAAACTCACATCAACTCAACTCAAGGATACTCAAACTTAAGAATACTCAACTCATTTCAGTCTAAAAGCAACAGTAGAGATGCATTATAAAGAAAGCTTTCAAAAACAGTAGATAACAACTCAATGTATTTAAAAATACAATAATAACTCAGTTTGTATGTAAAAACACAAAAAGAACTCAATTTGAGAGATTCTCTAACCGACAACCATCACTATGAGCTATGCGATGATACAACATCCTCAACTAAGTGGATCCACTAAGCTATGCTTAAAAATAATAAGGAATCATCTAAAAAGTATGACCCTTTCTACCCACGTTGGCTACATGATTTATGAGGACTTCGAGTTTGTTTGAACTCGTCCCCATATCGGTGCTCAATACTACTCCAAAAATATAACTCAGATCATATATTTAAAAATATTTCTTCATCCTCAAACTTTGAGATTATTACTCAAAAGGTTCTCTTAAAAGAGATCAACTCAAAAACTCCTCATGAACTTATTTGAAAATCAGTGTTTCCTCTTATTTTAAATGTGAAAACATTTAGTCTTGGGAATACTTAGTCCCTATATATTCATTTTGAAAAATTAAACTCAACTCTGCTCATCCTCATACTCAAGTACTCAAGTCTTAAAACAAGTTTTAAAAGATTGTAAAAGACTTCTCAAAATGACCCGAAAGAACTCTCAAGACTTTACTCTTAACTCTACCTGGAATTTGAATTATGAATTCAAGGGTTATGATTCATGTTATGAATGATTTCTCGGTGTTTATATGTAGTTTAGATTAGTTAGAATCAGGTAGGAGTAAAGGTACATCTTAAAGGAACTCAGACAGGTAAAACGACGGAAACAGGACGGGGGCAGGCGACCCTGACGCATTGAGTGGCACGGGGCACCAGCCCCTAAACTACAAAAGATGGTTTGGGGCGCACTGAGTGGCGCGGCGCCCCACCCCATGCCCAGATTTTCGGACGAGTTTTCTTGCTTCAATTTCGTGTCTAACTCCTCTAGAATCGAACGATTTCCCTCAAACTCTTTTGGATTCTTAGACCCAACATAATACAACAAAATCCACTCTAAATCACTCAATAACAATACTCAAACACAAGATCCTCCTTGAAAGAACTCAACAAAACCTCATACTTAAAGAATAAATCACAAGCTTCAAGAAATTCATCAAGAACTCAAATATACTTAATCTTCATGGACGAATTTGAATATGTAAATCATGATTGGCGTGTGGGTGAACGAACCCATCACTGTGAAAACTTACATACCTTAATTTGGCGTAATTCCTCGACAAACCTCACGAATCTTGACGAACGCATTGAACCTCTCCTCTTTTCTCCTCTTCTTGAACTTCTCTCTAAACCCTAAGCGTAATTTAGGATTGTAAAACTGACCCAAATCAGATTTGACCCCAAAAAAATTACTAAAATATTTTAAGCTGATGGGGTAACGAAAAGACCAAAATACTTTTCATTAGTTTGGGTAACTTTCCTTAACTGCACAGGCTGACTTCAAACGGGTATATCTCCTTCAGCCAAACTCGAAACTTAGCAAACTCGGTGGCTTTGGAAAGAGGATTCCAAGACCTTTCATTTGATATCTTATGGGCCACCTAATTCATCCTGTACTGAAAGTCATGGTCTTTTGAAGTTGACCCAAACTCATAACTCAAGCATAACTTTGCAAAATTTCAGATTTGGCTATTTCCAATTTAGCTCTTTCTAAATTTAGCTCTTTCTAAGGCGGGATGTTACAGTAACCCCACAAACAATAGAGTCTAAGTCAAACAATGGGCTAGAGCGGAAAGATAAATCCATGACAGCCTAGAGGAAACAACTCACCCTTGGATTCAGGAAGCACTGGAGTCACAATCGAGCTCGCATATCAACCACTCAAATATGTCATATACTCAACAAAGTAACAGCAAGTGCAGTATTAGTATAAAAAATCTACAGTGTACTGGTAGGATCATCAACTAGCTCTAAATATATGAAATATAAATAGAAAACCAAAACTTAGTAAAATAAGACAATATACAAATATTCTCAAGAACATTACAACGGAAAAAAAATACGGTTCACTCATGGAACCAACACATAGAATAATCACATGTACCAAGTGTTGTACCCGAGCAAACTGATATGAAACCTGTATCATGCAGGATACCCATGCAAACTAATACGATATCTTGTGTCAGGCGTGGTACTCGAGCCAACTAATATATGTACTAGGCGTGGTACTCGAGCCAACTAAGAGATATCATGTACCAGGAATGGTGCCTGAGTCAACTGATAATATGTACCAGACGTGATATCTAAGTCAACCGAGAAACACACATCACACAATCACAATCACAACCACAATCACTTTGGTATCACACAAGCAAATATGACAAGTTCATCGCATGATATTGACAACAGGTTATCATTTTAATTTCATCCCTTTCAGATTTTCCTAACCAGATATTATAATTATGCTAATCACATATTGTACAAGTATTACTAATGAAATAGTTAACATGCACAAATGACGTAAATGGAAAATAATTCAATCATCACCTACCTTAATTAAGTCTGAAATGCTCTACTAAACCTGAGTCTTCCCCTTGTTATGAAGTCTAGCTTGGGCTTGGTCTATAAACAATCAACATAACATAAAATCAGACCAAAATGGCCTAAATACACCCAGATTATATCATAATCTCAAACCTCATGCCAATTTCATGATTAATCCATCCAAATCAGGGTTTTTCCACCATTAAATCAAACCAAGCCCTCCATAATAGTCACCATCATGCATTCTAAGACCTAGTAATCGAGTTACCAAGTTTGGTGAGTGATTTACTCATTTTTACAGATGATTCAATGGAATAGGTGAAAATTGCCCTAGGTCGCCTTTGTACTTTCCCGAAACATTCTTGAATGATAATGGACATTTTTGAGGAATTATATGCATTTTTAGTTGGTTCATTTTCTGTGATGAGATAGGTTAATTTCATCATCTGAATTAATTGAGATATTTGTGTCCTCCATATGAGGTAGTTTGTTGGCTTAAGTTTAATAGAGCAAGCGACAATGAGTTGGTGAAGTGAGGAGGTCGACATAGTATTGGTATAAGGACCATTGCAGTTGAACGTGTGATTTTTTTTATCAATACTCAGAGAGCGGAAGACCTTTTAAGCTCTAATACCATATAGAATTCTCATGTCTAGGATTAGAGAAATCAATGATTGTATTGATGATTAAAATTATTGAGTACATGCTCTTTATATAGGGAGAGAATTGTAGAGTCCTAATCTAGTTATACTTAGAGTTCTATTACAATAACTATTACTACTATAATAATACTCCAATTATAAATAAATTAATCCTAGTCGTAATATAATCCTAGTCGTAATCTAATCCTAGTCGACTTCAGCTAGTACAAGACGTAGCAACCTAGTCGATATAAGTGACCTAATCCTAGAGTGACTTTAACTCTATTGTACACGTTGATTGGATCAAGTTGTTCAACCTATTCCATGTCTTCAATTTCCTTTATCTTCAACAAAACCTAATTTGATAACAAACATCAATACAAATACCAAATAAATCAAACATGTAAATAGGACAATTATAACAATTTCAAGTGCATATTTGTCATCATTCACATTCTTGTTAATTCCTAAATCAGAAAAAATACCATGACAAATACGACAATAAAAATTGAAACACATATTAATCTACTCAACATCCCTCCATCTAAAGAACTTACATAACCTTTTCTAAAATAGCCTATAACCAAGTGAATTTAATGAATAACTGAAAAAGTAAAGAAATATTTATCGTACATACACAAAAGCATGGACAAGACCAAAATTTCTAATTGGATTGTCCTCCAACCAGAAAGTCTGCATTTGCAGCAAGTCTTCATGTTTGCATCGCATTGTTATATGCAATATTGGATCGTTTAGTCATTACAAAAACAGTTCAACCTTGCATTTAACATAATAATAATAGTTTACCTTAAAACCTAATCACAATAGATTATTAAGATCAGTTGATTTCATAACTTTTAAACAACAAAAGAAGAAAAAGAAATCAAAGCTCTCCAACTGTTATCAATAATGAAGAATTTGGGAAAGAAGAGAGTGAATCTATTTAATGAAGAAGATAATTCAAATTGAGAGTGTCATCTGATATTTTTACACTGATTTGAGACTATATTAATACTCCTTCAGTCACTCATGTTTCATGATAACATGATTGTTGTGTAAATGGGTCAAAAAATTATTTAATTGTGGATTTAAATGATTTCGCACGGTAATAAAACTCCCCACAAATTTAAAAAATCTACTTGAATTAAAGGTATCACTTTAGGGGGACTTTGGTATTTTTTCATTTTAGTCTATTTTCCTTCTTACAAAAAAAAAAAGAGGAGAGAATTTTTTCAAAAGGAATAAATCAAAATTTGAAAAATATAAATATCAAACAAAAATTACCTAATAAAGTTTCCTATAAGCTATATGTGCGTGCACAGATCTTGGTGTTATGATGAGTGTAGGCTTAGCCTCATGTGTGGTTATGCTCATCAAATTCTTTCTTCCATGCAGCAAATGGCTATTAAGCCCTTTTCCCTCAAATCCCATCTCACTTCACACCTCTCTGCAAGAAAATTTTTTGGGGTTGTAAATATGTCAGTTTGAATGGATTTGTTTGGACTTTTCTTATAATTTATCAATTGGTTTCTTGCTTTATCTCTCTCTCCAAAAATAAAAATAAAAAAGACCACATCTTCTTAAACCCCTCTCCCTATCTATTCATTCATTTTGTTATTAGTGGTAGAAATCACTAGTTTTAGATTTGAACTTTTACTTTTCAAGATCTTTTGAAATTTTTTAGGAGATCTAGCTCTCAATAAAGGCAACTAATTTTTAAGAAAAGATATTGGTAATTAACTTTTACTTACTACCACTACTTGCTTCTCATCATTCCCATTTGCAAATTTCAAAAACCACTCACATACATGAATTTATAAACCTCATTTGACCTTGTCTTTTTCTTGAAGAAAAGACTCCTCCTTTTTGCCTAAAGTTGAGTTCTTTTGCATGGATAGGGTGGTGGGTAATCAAAGTAGCATGTTGAGGGACTATAGGAAAGGGAATTGGACAATTCAAGAAACAATGGTTCTTATAGAAGCAAAGAAGATGGATGATGAAAGGAGAATGAAAAGGCAAGGAGGGGATGGTAATAGTAGTAGTGAAAGAGGGAATATTAATAAACCAGGAGAATTAAGATGGAAATGGGTGGAAGATTATTGTTGGAGACATGGATGTTTGAGGAGTCAGAATCAATGTAATGACAAGTGGGATAATCTCATGAGGGATTTCAAGAAAGTGAGGGAATATGAAAGAAGAGTGTCTGAGAAATTATTATTAGCTCAAGGGGATGATGACAATATTATTCATCAAGAAATTATAAAGTCTTATTGGAAGATTGAAAGGATTGAAAGGAAAGAAAAGAACTTGCCAACTAATATGTTGCCTGAAATTTATGAAGCATTGGTTCAAGTTGTTGACAAAAGGGGTCAAAAAGTGCTTGTAGGTACTTCTTTCAATACAAACACAACTTCTATGTCTCCCACATTGCAACAACTTCAAATTGCAACTTTGCCACTCCCACCACCACCACCACAACTATTACCACCACCACCATCATCACTTGGACAACCACCTCCTAATCTTCCTTACACTCAACCTTTACCTACAGTAGGTACTCTTTCTCTCACTCTTTTTTTTTTTTTTTTTAATTATAATATTTTTGAATTTATGTCACATTTATTACATGTAGAATTTCTATCAATACTACTGGACTATAAGCTTTTTAATATATCATTAATTGTATAGTCACTATTCACCAACTAGTAGTACTATTGAGAAGTCCATTCTCATTTGCAATCTAATAGCTTTATTCAAGTCCTACTTGGATGTTATGTCCATATTGGGAAATTAACATTGATCACTTGGATATATTCAATGAAGGTCAATTCATTTGCCTAATTTTTATTCTATTGAACATAATATCCAGTGTATTCTCATAAGTTATGTATGAACCTTTTGTTTTCTTTGGTATATTTAAGCTAATAAAAGCCTGTTGTTCTCAAGCTTTGCCAATGAATTTTCCAAAGATTCATCAAATATCCTAGTATATATAGTGTTCTATAGAGCTTGCAATATTATTCTTGATTATTACCCTTCTTCTTTGTGTATTGAATTCATTTTTCTCACTCTCTATCCCCTCTTTGTATCTCATCTTTCATGGCCTCTTGGGGGTGCAGTTGGTAGGGTTTTAGTGCCTGGACCTTAAATTTATATTTCACTAAGAATATAGAAAACTTTAATTTTGTACTTCAAAATTTTTAGTAGGAGTTGAAAGTTGAGCAAAATAAATAGTAAAAATTTCATATAACTAATCACAATTTGCTTGGAAATAAGGTTTTGTTATTTAATTTGTTGTTGTTTGGAGTTGGACCTTGCATTCAATTATATCAAGATTAGTGGGCACCTAATATATTGATCTATGTTTTGCATACTTGATTTTTAATATGTTTACTCGAGCTAGAGGAGGGTCTATTCTCTCTAATCTTTCAAGGTCAAGGTAAGGCTTTGTCCTTCCTAAACTTCATTCGTGGAATTATACTGAAATTGTCTATTGGAATGTTGACATAGTGTTTGGTTTACATGTGTTTTGGAGATGTGTGATAGCTCAGATCGCGATAAAAGTGAACATTCAGATTCACCAGCAAAGAGGAGAAGAAAAGGCGAAGGAGGAGGAGGAGAAGCGAGTGGGACTAGTGGTGATCATCATAACATAAACAACTTGCAAGAAGTTGGTAGTGCAATCTTCAAAAGTGCTACGATTATAGCAAAGACGATTAAAGCATCTGAAGAGGGAGAAGAGAGAAGACACAGAGAAATGTTGAACTTGCATGAAAGAAGACTACAAATTGAGGAATCCAAAGCTGAGATTAATAGACAAGGCATCAATGGACTTGTTGATTCTATCAATAGACTTGCAAATTCAATCCTTTCTTTAGCTTCTAACAACAACAACAACCAACCACCTCCACCTAAATAGAATTATTCTACTACTAAAACACATTGCTAGAGACTAATTAATCACAATTCATTGTACATATACCTCATCATCAACTACTCTTAATTTATCATTAATTAATTCATCATGTAATCTTGTGGATAATATTCCACCTAATATGTCTCTGTCATGTAATACCGAATTAAAGGGTTGTTTAGCGTTGCACTTAAGAACAGTTTATTTTTAAAATCTTTTTTTGTTGCCTAATATGATTAATAGAATCAATTGTGAGAAGTTTAGTTATTATCTTCTTATCACACAAGACTCCAGTGCAATGTATGTCGATATTCTCACTACCTTGGATATTCTCATTCAAAATTAGAAGAGTATATAATTTTTAAAGCAGAATTATTTGGGTAATAATTCTCTACTTAATAATATCAACATCGAAAAAAATAATCTTTGAAACTTTAACGTTTCAATTATTAATTTTTTGGCAATTATATCTGGAGTAGAAAAAACTAACAACTAAATTAAATAAATTATAAAAAAAAGAAGAATACTCATAAAATGAATAAATAGAGCACACTATTTTATTGTTGAACTCCTAATCCAAAAAATATAAATAGGCTGATCTCATAATCTCCTTTTTTGCACTAACGAAACCTTTTTTTTCCGTTTCTAACGTTATAAGTCACAAGTTTTGGTATCAATACATCTCATTTTACAGCAAAGAAGTAACTTTTATAAGATATGGAAATCGAAGTAAGGACCTAAATTATTCCTCGAATACCTTATTATCTTTTATTAATGACTATTTTTATTAAATATTTATTATTTTTCATCATAAAGGCTTAGTCATACAAAAGAGAAGGGAGTGATGACTTTTGTTTTTAATGGGATTTGAAGTTTTGAATTATGGATTTCATGTATTGCAACAATTTTATTGACAAAAGCAAATTAAAAGTTCCAATGTCTAAAAAGCTCTAGATGCACTATTGTATCTGATTTTGTACACACGTGGTTTTATAATTTCTACACCTTTGGTATTCAATGGTCAAATGGGTATATATATATATATATATATATATATATATATATATATATATAGTGCATGCAATGGAAAAACAAAGTTAAAATGTCAATAAAGTTGAAATCTTTATATACTATACTATTTGGTAAAATAAGCACACAGGGCCATATAATAAAAGAAATTACTCCATATTTTACCCCTAAGTTTATAGATATATATGTGTAGGGTATAGCAAAAGGACTGGTCAAAGGTGCTTGAGTCAAATGATCTCTGGAGCACTGGCATTTGCAAAATGGCCATTTATGTGCTATTATTGGTGTCAGTCTTGTGAAGGCTGTGGTGATGGAATCGTTGGGCTTTCCCTTTCCCATTACAGGACTGAGGAGTTATTATTGGCTATGCCTTGTAGACTTTTCTGACATAAAGGTCTACTCTCCTTTTCTTGCCTTTTTTTTGGTCACCTTTTGCCAGAGATGGGTATATTTCAGCTTTTCCCCCTAACCTATTTAATTACTTACTGAGCTTCTCAATTTATACATATACCTTTTTATGATTAAAATTGCAAAAGAAATAATATATTCCATTCGTTTGAAAAAAAATGATTTGATTTGATTTGATATGAAGTTTAACGAAATAAAGAAGATTTTTTAATATTATGATTCTAAATTAAAATTATGTCAAATGTAACAAAATATCCTTTGATCATGTGATTTTAAACATGCTACGTGGAAAGTTGAAATAAAAGTATTGCCGAAAAAGAAAATATGTCATTCTTTTTTAAACTTAGAGTATTTGTTACTCCATCTCAAAACAATTGTTGGGTTCGTGATATTATTTTGCAATATGGATATTGATTCGATTGTATCAACGACGTGATAATTAATTTGATAGAGTGACATCGATCTTAGGCGGTTCGGAAGGGTAAAGCGCTAGTTTAGTAGACTTTGGAGCACTCGTGATTGAAATCGAGGTAGGCTACGACTCACCGACCTTAGACTATGGTTGTGTTGGTATTTACATGATATTTAGTTAGTTTTGATAGGGTTCTTAACATGATTCATGTTTAATTAGTTGATAGAATTCTTGTCGTAGCTTTCATCTTCGAGTATTTTCGAGAGAATTAAGCATGTTTTACCTTGCCCGTGATGCCTATCATGCCATGTTGATGCTTTATGCATTGTATTGACATTGTGAGATTTTCTTGACCTTAGTTTAGACTTAGACTAGTGATTGCATTAATTGCGATTTGGAGCCGTTTGCTTTAGAAAAATCTTCCGACGTCGGCTCGGACTGTCTTAGCTCATTGTTGAATAATGTATCAAACTTGTGTCTGATAGTATGATTCCTTAGCTCGATGGTAACTCTGCTTATTAGATTTTCATCCATAATCTCCATATACTCTGACCTAGTTGTGATTCAGTTGTGACTTTGAGCCTTGTTGGATCTTTTGGATTCGACATGAGTCTCGAGCTGGAGTGAGTCCTTTGTAACGTCGAGTGTGGGTGTCGATCCACGATATTTCCTTATGATGATGGATGTTGGTTATGGGATTTTTTGGAGTGCACTAGCTATAGTTCGAGGTGAGCGGATGACATTCTAGTTTGACTCATCTCCATTTGTATTCTAGACAAGTCTCTATTTATTTTGCTTATTTTGGAGTCTTTACTAATTTTAGTGGCTTGTACCATCGTCCACCAGGCCGTGGGATTGGATCATGTATTGTGCATATATTTATGTCATTTCTTCTCTTCCGTTGTTTATTTCCTTATTATGTTGTTTTTTCCGGAGATTCTAAGGTTTCTGCCTACTATGTCTGTTACTTGTCGTTCTGAGATATGAATTGGCTTAACTACCTGTGGATTTTTGGTAGGTACAATCATGACTCAAATTTTCAAACTGTGACAAAGTTGGTAATAGAGCTAGGTTTTGATCCTGGGACCTGTGGGTTATGGACCCAGATATATTGTGAATTCGTGATGATAATTGAATTGATTAGTGTAAAAAATAATTATAGACTCAATTAAGGATTTTGGGACTGACATCAAAACTTAAATCTCTAACATAGAAGTCATGCACTCTTTCACCACCATCTCTGAAACACCAAAAAAAAACCTTTTTCATACGGGCCCTAGAATCGGCCACCATCGATCAAACATATTTATAGTGTTGAGTGATTATCAGAGAATGTTCATTCATAGTCATGTTACTCTGCTTCAGGTTAATAAATTCCTAAGCTCTGGCTTCCCTTAACTTCGGTGGAAAGAATCTATCTAGAAATATAGTCACAAACTTATCCCAGTCCACTGGGCCTGCATCGACGCCTCCATCATCCTTCTATTGCTTGTACCATGCCTAAGCTACTCCATTCAACTGATAAATAGCTAAGTTTGTGCTCTCAACTGGTGTGACACCCATAATCTGTGTAAACTTTTTGATGTCATCAATGAATTCTTACGGATCCTCCTCCATCTTAGAACTATGGAACTCAGAAGGGTTCATCCGAGTGAAATACCAGACTCTTGTTATAGCTGCATTCCTATTCGGATTGACTGGGGCCACAACTTGTTGATTGAACTGAGTTGTCATGGCGTGAGCTAGCTTATGGAAATCAACCTTGAACTCGACATGCGACGCTTGTTCATTCAAAGGGTCTGCTGGAGCTAGTGGTGCTTGTTGGTCCTCGTTCATGTTTTTTTTTATTTATGTAAACTCTTCTAGGAGGCATGATTTTGTAAACGCATAGAGCATTTATTAGAACAAAAGGAGGTTAAATAGAGTTAAACTCTATTGCCCGACTGAGAGCATATGAAAAAAGGAATGTATTTCCTATTCATAGCCTCTCATTCAAAAGTGTGGCACACTTCACACCCATGAAAAAGACTCTATTTAATGCTAATTTTAGACATTCTAGGACATCTGAACCTGATACTATGATACTAAGTTTGTCACGACCCGAGACTACCCCTAGCCGTAACACAGTACTTAGAGATAGCTACAAGTGATCCCAAACTAACCCATGATCTGGAATGACACTAAGATTAACCTAAAAAATAACTGAATGTGGAATATAAACTAAAATAAATTATGAGTCTGAATAATTAAAACTGAATACTCAAAAGTGAGTTCATCTGACACACCATAAAGCTGAAGTAACAATCTGATTGTCTATCTGAAAGCGTCTAATGAGATGAGTTGCTAGGTTAAGTTAGCTAGGGGATTGTCCATGCATAATGTTTTTCACATAGACTAACCCGATTAAGAGTTTGTTTGGTCGATTCAAAGAATGATGGTGGTATTGTGCAAAATGATTCAGAATCGTCTCTTGTGTCGAATGTTCAAGCAAATCAAGATAATAACCTAAATTTGGTTGAATTGAAGAAAACAATTTCAGAAAAGGCTATTAAGGCTTTCTCCCTAGGGGGGAGATAATATTCTTCTTTACCAAGGTTGTTTGTGTTTACCAAATTTTGATGAGTTGAGGCAACTAATATTATCAGAAGCTCACAATTCTCGATACTCTATTCACCTGGGAGCCACTAAGATGTACTGTGATATATGGGAAGTCTATTGGTGGAATGGGATGAAGAAGAATATTATAGAATTTGTGGCTAAGTGTCCAAATTGCCAACAAGTGAAGGTTGAACATAAAAAATCAGGAGGTATGACCTAAAATATTAGCATTCCTACTTGAAAATGGGAAGATTTGAATATGAGCTGCATTACAAGTTTACCTCGTACTTATCGACATCATAATTTTATTTAGGTTGTTGTAGACCAAATTACTAAGTCGCATACTTTCTTTCTGTGAAGACCTCTTATTCAGCCGAGGACTATGCTCGGCTCTATATCCAGGAGATGGTTAAGCTACACGGAGTACCTTTATCCATAATTTCAAATAGAGGTACTCGGTTCACTTCTCAGTTTTGGACATCATTCAGAAAGGACTTGGTACTTAAGTTAAACTAAGCATTACTTTTCAACCGCAGACCGATGGTCAGGCTGAATGGAAAATTTAGACTTTGGAAGATATGTAGAGAGCTTGTGCGATCAACTTTAAAGGTAATTGGGATAATTATTTTCCTTTGATTGAGTTTTCTTATAATAATAGTTATCGCTTGAGTAGTTAGATGGCTCCGTTTGAGGCTCTCTATGGTTGGAGGTGTATATCTCCTATTGGTTGGTTTGAAGTTGGTGAGGTTTCTTTAATAGGGCCCAAGTTAGTTCATGAGGTGGTGGAGAAGGTTCAACTTATAAGGGGTAGATTGAGAATGACTCAGAGTCGACATAAATCTTATGCGGACATACAAAGAAGAGAGCTTGAATTCATCGTTGATGATTGGGTTTATTTAAAAAAATTCACCCATGAAAGGTGTGACGAGGTTACCTAAGAAAGGGAAACTTAGTCCCTATTATGTAGGCCTATATCAGGTTCTGAGGTTTCGGTAAGGTGGCTTTTGAGTTGGATTTGCCTTCAAATTTAGCATCAATGCATCCCATATTTCATATTTCCTTGTTAAATAAGTGTAATGGTTATCCTACCTCAGTTGTTCCATTATAGAGTGTGGGCGTGAAGGAAAGTCTCTCTTATGAAGAAGTTCCGATTGAGATTCTAGACCATCAAGTCTGGAAGTTGAGAAATACAGAAGTTGCTTTCGTGAAAGTTCTTTGGAGGAATCTGTTAGTTGTAGGTGCTAATTGGGAGGCGAAAGCCGATATGATGTCCAAGTACCCCCATATCTTTCCCTCTAATTCAGTTTCAGTTTGAAGTACAAGTTCCTTATATATGCTCTTTTGGATTCATTTGTTTCAGCTATTCTCATGTTTCCTTGTGCATGCATGTTCATGAAATCTGTTTTAAGTTTGGTGTTTTAGTCCAAAGTCTATTACCCCTCATGTTTTATGAATTTTTATATGTTTTGCATTCATGTTGGGTTGTTAGATATTTCCCCTACTCTATTTTATGCTTGGTTGAATCTCATTCGAGGATGAAGGTTCCTAAGGGGGAGATATTATAACACCTCAGAAGTGTAAAAGTCATTTGTACGATCTCATGTATGGGTCGTGTAGTGATCAACAACTCGTGGATGGAAATCGTGGTTCAGAGTTAGAGTTTGAGAATGTTGTCTTGATGTTCACGAGTTGGAGTTGTGATTCTTTGTTAGGTGAACGGTTCACAGGGACGGTTCGTAGAGGGAGATAAAAAAGTAGGGAAAATGCAAAATCTCTGACCCTTTTTCAAGGGCCTACAAGATGGCTCATAGTAGGGAACACGACTCGTGGATGGTGGGTCGTGGTAGTCACTAGAGATTCTTTTGACTCAAGTGTACGAGAGGCCATGCGGGTCGTAGAATGGAATACGGCTCATGGATATTGGGTAGTGGTTAGAAGTTAGAGCTTTGAACTTTTAGGAAAATGATTCACAAAGGTCCAATATGGTCTGTGGATCGTTGGACAGACCATAAAGTGGGTTCATGAAAACTATACGATAGTTTTAAGTCAAGGGTATTAGGGTCTTTTCCTACTCTTCTAACTCCTATACTAGGTATTTTTAGGCCTAATTTGTGGACCTATAACTGATTCTAAGACCCTAACCCCTCCCCATCCACTCCCATTCTCTCAAACTCCTTATTTCTCTCTCAAGTATTCTTCTCCAAGCAAGCTAAGGTTCTATATTTCAAGCCTCCATTGGAAATTTAAGTTAGGGATTTGACCAATGTATGTGTGAAATTCATCAATAGGTTCCTCTTCACCCATTGAGTCCCAAAGAAAGCACAATTTCTACTTTATGATTCTTGCCAATTCTAGGGTTTCATGATTTTCTTATGGGTTCAATTGATTTCAAGTTTATTCATCATGATTGATCTTATTATGCATAATTTAATCAAACACATGTTTTCAATAATATTTTTCATGAACCCTTGCTATGCAAGTATTTTATGATTATGAATCAGGCTATGATGATATGCATGCATTATCATATAAAAATTGTATGAATCAAAAATACTTTCGACTAAAGTGTCAAACAATTTTATAAAAATATGAGGTTTCCGATTGAATTACCTCTCATTATGAATGAATATCATGATTTAGATACTTCTAATTGAAGTACTTCTTATTATGAAAAGACTATCATGATTTAGATATTTTCGATTAAATTGTCTCTTATGAGTATGTTATGAAATCATGATTTTAAAGAAGTTCTTCTTATGATTATGAGATTTTCATGAATGATTCGGTATTACTAGATCCTTATCATTTCAAACACTATGAATATGATTATGATTATGCATGTTTTCTGTTGGAAGTTTACTTAGCATGAGTTTGACTAGTGGCAATTACCCAGGTCCTAAAACTATGTACCCTTATATTCTGTCTCTATTGGACATTAGCTAGTGGATCCACCTAAGCTCATGATTATGGTCCTTACCTTGGTAAGTAGGACACTCTCTTTTCAGTGTGGGAGCAGTACACGAAAATCCATGTTATAGCTCACATGATTATATTGGTTAATGGTATCTCCCACAAAATATTATGATTACTACATATGCTATGACTATGATGATGATTTAAAGAAGAATGCATGACGTTGTACTTTTTTTATGAAATTAGATGGTAAGATTTATGTCATGTTTACTAGGTCATTGCATTATGATATTTTCAGGCTTATCATGATATTATGCTATGTTCATGCATCTTTCCCCATATTCAGTACATTTCGAGTACTAGCCATATACATTTTTGTGCCTATATTATTTTATAATATAGGTTTGACGCACATCCATCTGGTCGTGGTTAGTACATGATTTTGATTAGCTTTTCACTATTTGGGGAATCCTCATAGTTCGAGGGCATGCAACATATGTTCTTTATTTCATTCAAACTTTATATTTTAGTCTCAAATGTTTGAGTGAGCTAGGGTTTGTCCTAGCAACTCACTTATGTAGTAGAGACTTATTTAGATATTAGATTTTCACATATGTGTCTTGTACTAAGATTTTCTCATGTTATGATGAGATTTCTATTTGAGACTTATTTTTCTTATCTCTTTATTTCAGTTTTGTATGTTATCTTAGTGTCATACTACGCCATGTGGTTTGCTTAGAGTCTCTCAGAATTCTAAGTATCATGTCACGTCTAGGGGGTTGTCTTGGATCATGACAAAAAATGGTTCTATATAGATGTGTATCGATTATAGGCAATTGAACAAGGTGGACTCGTGTCAATGACCTATTTTACTAGATTTAGGGTGTCGTGTTGTTTTCTAAGATATAATTGAGGTCCGGTTACCATCAATTGTAGATTAGGGTGGAGGACATACCTAAGATAACTTTTAGGAGTTGTTACGACCATTATGAGTTTCTAGTGATATCTTTTAGGTTTACCAATACCTGAGTAACATTTATGGACTTGATAACTCTTGTTTAATGAATTAGTTAGACTTTTTCTTCACTGTGTTCATAGATGACATTCTCGTATAGTCGAGGAGTAGGGAGAAGCACGAGCAACATCTGAGGATTGTGTTCCAGACTTTGAGATATCAACGACTTTATTCCATATTCTCTAAGTGTGAGTTCTATCTTAAGTCTCTAGCATTATTGGGACATGTAGGGTCCAAGGACGGTATTATGGTAGACTCGACAAAGATTGAGGCAGTTCGTGATTAGGAGAGGACAATTTAGTGTTATAAATTCAGAGTTTTGTGGGGTTGGCAGGCCACTACAAACAATTTGTTGAGGATTTCTATTCTATAATAGGAACACCGTTGACTAGGATGACTAGATTGGATCATTCTTTTGAGTTGTCAGCCAAATGTGAGGCAAGCTTTCTAAAGCTCAAGGAGTTGTTCACTCAATCTCGTATTCTAGCTCTTCCAGCTGAGGGAAAGAGATTCACGGTGTTTTGTGACATTTCTAATGTTGATTTAGGTTGTGTTTTGATGAAGTAGGGTTGTGTTATTTCATTTGCATCGATGCAACTTAAGGTGCACAAGATCAACAACCCTACTAATTACTTGGAGTTGGCGGTGGTAGTTTTTGCGCTTAAGATTTAGAGGCATGACCTCTATGGAGTTTATTGTAAGATTTTCATATATTATTGGAGTATTTAGAATATTTTGAGACAAAATGACTTTAATTCGAGGCAACGTAGGTAGATCAATCTTCTGAAAGACTACAAACTCTCTATTCTATACCATCCAGACAAGGCGAATGTGGTAGCGGACACCTTGATCTGGACGGCGGCAAGTAAGGGGAGTACGGTTTCAGAGAGACCTTTTACATTGGACATCATTTCCTTTTCCAATTTGTTGGTTCGACTTGAAATGTACAATCTCTGGTGGATTCCAGCCTGTGTTTGATGCTTTTTTAACTTTATTGAAGCAGATTTGTAGTCGACAATTAGAGGATAAGAGTTATGTGGCTATTTGTAATCGGGTGTTGACAGTTGATGTTGGTAAATTGACCATAGACTCCAAGGGTGTTTGGGTGATTTGGTGGCCATATCCGCATTCCCAAAGTTGTGGGCTTGATTCAGTTGGCGCTTCGGGATGCTTACAGCTCCAAGTATTCTATTCACCTAGGTATAACTAAGATCTATAGAGATTTGAGACAACACTATTGGTGGAGTGGCATGAGGAGAGATATAGAAGACTACTGGCTCATTGCTTGTGTTGTCAGTAGGTGAAAGCCAAGTACTTGAGGCCTAGTGGTGAGTTTAAGAGATTACCCATTTCCAAGGGGGAGATATTGTAACACCTCAAATTTGAAAAGAAGGAAAAATTGCAGGTTTCCTAGATCTGGTGCCAGTACCGACGGAACCACCAACTGTCCATAGGTCAAACCACAGACCATAGGTGGAAAATTCAGATGAGTTATAAAAGTCAAGTCCCAGTACTCTTTTACGGTTCACCAGGATGATTCTTCGTTCAATGTTAGAGTTGTAGGTGGGTCTCGTAGGTAGTCCCAGACTTAGTGAAATTTTGAGGGCAAAAGTGGGACTTACGTGGCCATGTACGGAACGTAGGTTGATCAATGGACCGTACTTGGGTCATGTCATTCGAAGGTACAAAAACAAGTTTCTGAACCCCACTGACGGTTGACTAGGACGGTCCGTAGTTGGACCTATGGACCGTAGGTCCAACCGTCGTTGGGGTCCGACAGTTATTTTCAAAGGGGCTTTTGGGTCTTTTCCTAATTGTTTTAACCTAATACTATGTCGTTTAACCTCTACAGTAGGCCCTATATAAATATTTTTACCCCAAATCAATTTACTCTCTTAAATTCCCAAAAGTTGATCAAGTTCATCTTCTCAAATATTTCTCTCTCTAAGGAAGAAGAAGTCTAGGGTTTCAAGATCAAGTCTCCAATTCACCAGTTTCTTGAGGGCTTTTAACTCCAAGGTATGATAGTCTTCACCTATGGATCTCTTTCCTCTGTAGGATTCCTAAAATCTCCAATTTTGTAAAGTTAGATTCCCTAATCAAATTAGGGTTTTATTCAATTACCATGGGTTCTTTCCAATGTTGATCCAATTGATTGATTTATGTATTTTTATGCATGAATTGAAGTAATTGCATGCTTTTAAGTTGACTTCCCATGAACCCGTGCATAACCCATATTTTCTAGACTATGATGATAAAAATGTGGGTTTTTGAACTATGAAAGATGGATTTATGAAGATATGCATGTTCTTTATCAAATTGATGAATATGATTTAAGTTGCTTTGAGAGTGAGGCATCAATGATGTTGTTTTTGTTGTGAAAGGAATTTTGACATACTTTTCACTACATGAATGTGAAAAGGTTTTCTCACATAAAGGATTATTAGAGTTGAAAGGTTTTCTCAACTAAACTTTCAATGAATATTTAAGAGTTATTCTAATGAAACATAGCTTGGATTGGCTACTTGATGTGCCTTCCTTGGATGATATGACAAGTGGCGATTACCCATGTCTTTTAATGATAAGACAAGTTAAGAATAATGACTTTTTCGTGAGATTTATTCTTATCACTGAGTGGACAAGTGGCGATTACCCATGTCCAATAAACTATGTGCCACCATAGGTTTGTCTTAGATTGACATTAGCTAGTGGATCCACTTAAGCTAGAAGTTTATGGTTCTTACCTTGACAAGTAAGGACATCTCTTTTCTGTGTGGGATAGACACCGGATTCCATGTTATAGCTCACATGGTCTATATGTCGGTTAATGGCTACTTCCTACAATAATGAACTAAGGTTACTTTTAGAAATATCTCATATGTGTTTTGAAGATGATTTTACTTGCATTGACCATGATTATGATTATGTTTTCTAACCTTTTATCTTATGGTTTAATTTGGTCATCGCATGTCATGAAAAGTCATTTTAGCATAATTTTATAACTCTTATGCATTGCTATCATACTTGGTACATCCGATGTACTTACACATACTCTTACCTACATTCTTTCACTAATGTAGGGTCAGACGCTCCTATTCCACATCCTCGTGGATAGTGATCACCTTAGTAGCTTTTGAAGATTGGTGAGTCCTCATGTTCCGAGGACCGAACCCTTTATTTCTTATTGTCTTTACTTTCAAAATTTTGTATGTGATGTATGAGTTACGTCTCAATCACTCTTTGATGTAATAGATGGCTTTGAGACTATGTTAGACTTCTGTTATGTTTTGTCAAACTCTTTGATATAAAACTGTCTTTTGAACTCTCTTTCAAATCTATTATCTTGTATGATGTTTGCTAAGTGGCTTGTGTAGGGCCTCTCGGGGTCCTATATGCCATGTCACGTCTAGGGTGTACTTTGGATCGTGACATCATCATATCATATGCTATATGTGGATCCACTAGCAAAGCCATTTAAGGCAAACCTACGAGGGTACGTAATTTGGAACTAGAGGTTGTTACTAAATACTACCTATTTGAGCCTCCCCCTCAAAGTTCTCTCGGTGCTAAGTTAAATCCCAACAGAATAGTCATTTTCATAAACTTATCATCATACATGGAAAAGCACAATTCAAACACTAACCCAAGCTTAAACATCAGAGATTAGCTCATTAAATCTTGAATCAAGCATATGTGAGAAAACCTTTCACCAAACCATGATTCCTTAATATGTGAGAAAATCCTTTCACAATTTCATTGATGCTTATATTAAAGCAACCTAGATCATAAAATAATATTTTTTCATAAATCATGCATAACTTCATGAAAACACCATTCATAGGTTTATCGTAAATTCATGTCTTTTAGGGTTCATAGTCAAAAATCGTGATCAATGCATGAGTTCATGTGGAATCAATTGAAAAATATGTAATTAAATGAAAACCTAATCAATTTGATTAAAATTTAACTTGGAGAATTGAGAAACCTTGGGGTTCAATAGGTGCATGGAACCCATTGATGAAGCCCTACATACCTTGACGATCAATTCCCAAAAGCAATGGCGTAAATGAGACTTGATTTGGAACTCTAGCTTCTTCTTCTTGACCTTGGGAGAGAATTTGAGAGGGGTGAATGTGGATGGAATTTGGGGTTTGAGTTAATGAGAGAATTGGGGGAGTTTTGGGGGTAGAAGGGTAGTTATAGGTCTTGAAATAAAGATCAAAACTACATATTATAGGTATTAGATGCATAGGAAAAGACACAAATACCCTTAAGAAATAACTGTCAAACAGCCCTACTGCCAGTCCTGGTCAATTGTAGAACCAACTTCAGAAACCCAAAAATTCAATCATTTTCCAAAAGACCATTCTACGGTCTGTCGAATTTTCTACCGTCCGTAGACCCCATCTGTAGAACACATTTCAACTCCAAAATTTCACTAAGTCGAGATTAGTTCTACGAGACAACCTTACGACCCGTAGAACAACCTACGACCCATCAAACCCTTCCGTAGGACTGAGGTCTTTTAAACCAAATCTCTGAATCCATCCTACGAGTGCCATCTACGGTTCATCCTTTTCATTCATGGGTCAAACTTCAGAAACTTACTTTTATAAATCTCAGATCTGGGTCCTATGGTTCCATTACTATGGCTCGTAGGACTTCCTACTATCCGTAGGTTTGTCTCGTAGACCTCTACTTCAAGGAATTTTCTGCACTTTCCTTTCTCAACTTTCCAACTTCAGAGGTGTTACAATATCTCCCCTTTGGGAACATTCGTCCTTGAATGGGACTCAAGCTAGCATGAATAGAGTAGGAGAGAAACTAACAACCCAACATGAATGTCAGTTTGATCATAATGCAAATAAACATGAAGAATCACCCCAATCTAAATCATAACATCAAAATCAAGTTTTTATGAATATGCATGTATATGGAAATATGAGAATGACTAAAGTGCATGAATACGAAAGAATGAATTACGAGAATATAATACCTCAAGCTAGAGTAGGAGCAGAGGGAAAGATATGAGGATATCGGGACCTCATATCAGCTTCGGCCTCCCAAGTAGCACCCTCAACTAATTGATTCTTCCAAAGGACCTTCACAGAAGCAACTTCTTTATTTCTCAACTTCCAGACTTGCCAGACCAAAATCTCAACTGAAACCTCCTCATAAGAAAGATTTTCTTTGACTCCCAAACCTTCCAAATGTACAATGGATTTCAGATTTCCAACACACTTCTCAACAAAGAGACATGGAATACCAGATGTACCGATGCTAAATACTTAAGCAACTCTAACTCATAAGCAACCTTGCTAATATGCTTCGAATCTGATATGGACCCACATAAAGGGGACTAAGCTTTATTTTCTTTCCAAACCTCATCACACACATCATTAGGGCTGGGCATAATTTGGTTCAAACCAAAAAAACCGACCGAACTGAAATTTTTTAAAATTTGATTTCAGTTTTTCGGTTTGATCGGTTGGTTTCAGTTTTTAATTTTAAAAATTCAGTAATTTGGTTCGGTTTTTGGGTTTTAATGTATTTTTTTTGGTTAACCGAACTTAAATTTATATAATACTTTTATAATTTTATACATGTCCAATCCAAAACCCCAAACTCATTTATTAATTGTCCAAAGTCCACATTTCAGCCCATTATAAAGTAAAAGAAAGGGCCCATATTGAACATTTATCACCCACCCAATTGCCCAATAGATAAATCCCTAAGTTCACTAACTCAGTTCTCACGCTCAACCCATTCCACAAGCCTCGTGCTTCACTATGAGTGTAAACCAGACTGACAGTGTCAGATCTCACACTTAATCATTGTTTTATCGCCGACGATCGACGGTTCGTCGCAACAACCCTCAATCCTTAAAATTATGTTGAATTTTTTTTAAACTGACAAATTTTAAAAGTTTATTTATGACCAAAAAAAGGGTCGAAAATGATGATATTCAAACCAAAATAAACCGAACCAAAATTGCAAAAATCAAACCAAACCGAATATATTTCAGTTCGGTTTCGGTTAGAATTTTCATCAAATTGAAAACCAAAAAACTGAACCGAATTTCACAAATCAAACCAAACCGACTGAATGCCCAACCCTACACATCATGGGTGAAATTTTCAAGTAGATCCTATCATTAACTTTAAACTCAAGCTCTCTTCTTCTAACATCGACACAAGAGTTTTGTCGACTTTGAGCCGTTTTCAACCTTTTGCGAACAAGTCGAACATTTTCCATAGCCTCATGTACTAACTCAGGCCATATCAAAGCAACCTCATGATAAGCTCAAACTACACCTCCCTAAAAAAGTATAAGCGATCGTTGTCAAATAAAGAACCCAACTTCTAGGTTGGGGTCGATCCCACAATGAATATGGTTCAAACTTAAACTTAACTCACTATTATATCCGTTTAGTCAAACTATTTACGAAAACAAGTAATTAAAAGGGGGGGGAGGGTTTTGTGTAAACAAATAACTGATTGTTGATCAAGTAACAAGTGAGCAAGATTCAAACTTTTGATTATCAATATGAGAGAGAAACTAGGGTAGATGTGTTCCCCATAAGCTTTTAACGCGGTAATCCTAATAATAGTAATCCTTTCCTGGTGTTTTACATTCAAATATGGTAAGATAGATATCCCTAAGTGATTGGTCCTCCAAATAGGGAACTTCACTACGCACCTTGGTCCGGCTACGAGTGTATACTTTACTAACCCTTACCTTTACCTCAGATTAGACATCACATCAATGTATGGCTTAGTTTTCACCCTCGCACCAATTGACATTAGACTATTAGATAGCATCCACTAAATCTCTGTTGCTAATTCTTTTCTCATTAACTACCTCCTTGGTCCAGCAAGTAGCAACGAGGCGATTTCTAACGCGTGCACTCAATAAAAAGACTTCTAAGCGAAAGAATTACCAATAAATACATAAACACTATTCAAGAATTACTTAATTATTATTCATACGTTGTTAATTGCTCATGGTTCCCACAACCCTAGTTGTGGATGTAGCTACTCATGCTTGAAAGAACACAATTCATGTTTTGATAAAGAAAATTCATGAACTACAATTAGAGTAGAAGAAACCCGAAATCTCCAATTGAATT
>JAJONR010006054.1:0-43944 GCA_029582245.1 Solanum etuberosum | reverse complement strand
TTACAACACTAATACAATTGTTCCTATTATTATAATATTATTGTGGTAATTATTATACATGTCTCAAAATAGGTTTTTATAAGTGTCATTTTAAGGAGTTGTAAATTTGTGTATTAAATATTTGAAGGTTATGAATATGAAAGGTTAGGAGTTATAGACATTACTAAATTAATTAAGATTTAAATTTATGTAATTGAAGAGGTATGAATTAAGAAGATGATTTTATAAAATAAAATAATTGAAAAAGATTAGAAAAAATGTAAAAAAAAATAATATATATATATATATATGATGTTATTTATATCTCTTCTCCTGTTTTTGGCTTTTATCATTATTGTGTTTAACTTTTCTCTTTTTTATTTATTAATTTATGTACTATATATTAATTCTACATTAGTCTTGCTTTATTATTTCAATAAAACCTGAAAAGTGAAACATCCACTCTCTTCCTTAACCGATTAGAAAATAAATGTTCATCATTTCTAATAAATTAAATTATATGCTTACACTTTGTATAAATTATATGTATATAGTTTGTTTGGATGGAAAGTGCAATAGCATATAATATTAGATTTCTCTTTTTCTTTTTTTCTTCTTCCATATTTTTCATTGAGCTATCAACTATATTCTTTTAATTGTTTATATGATACAATTTTTGGAGCTGGTCATTTTTAACACTTTAAACACAAATTTATTTTTAAGAGAACTAAATGACGAAATTTAAATATTTTCTTAATCAATAAGAGAGTTAAAAAATTGTGTGTGTGTGTGCGTGTGTTCTCTAATTTAGTATACATATAAATTTTATTATTTTTATATTAAAATTTTATAATGCCTCTAATTATAAGGTAACAATATGAAATATTAAATGATATCATGAACATGACTATTAACATATTAAATATCAAATAAATTTATGAACATGACTATATTAATATAATTTAGAAGTTATATGATCATCAAATGTCATGAAAGTAAGGAAAATAAAGGCAACTAAAATTTTCTATTAAAGAATATGAATAAATGAAGGAGGAGTAACTGACATATTTATTTTGGTACAATAATAAGAAATATATAAACAAAAAAAAATTATCAAGAAAATGAGGAAAAAACAGATAAATATGATTCTTGGCAAAGAAAAAGTGTCATGTCACTTTTCTTCTAGATAATTTATATGTTGGTAAAGAAAGTAGATTGAGAGAGACAAATAGTTTTACTAAATTATGTTTATCCTAACCAAATATTTTTACATTTTGAGTTCGGACCCAACAAATCATAATAGTGATCTCTAAAAATCTCAAAATTTCAAAACTTCTAACAATAATAAAAAAAAAAATCAAAATATGAAGATTGCAAAGTTACATATTAATAATCAATTTTTCTATGAATTAAACTGTAACTTAAAAATTACAAATCAACTTTACATTCTCATGTTCTATCATTATAATTAATAAAAATTGATCCACATAACTACAAAATTATCTACATACTTTCTTGAGTAGCATACATGTATATGTTAACTCCCTTTTCTATTCTTATTTTAAAAAATATCTTGACTTGATAACATGATAAGTTAACCTTACAACAACACAACAACAAAAAATACATAAAAATAAAGTTAACTAATCAAGTAAAAACTTTAAAGAATGTTCAATTATGAGTTGAAGAGGAAAGAAGGACCATGTTCTCAACATAACATAATTCAATTCTCCAAAGCCTACAAAGAGAAGAAGAGAGTAAAAATAATTAGATTCTTTAGAAATAACAAAAATAAGTAAAAAAAATTAAAATCTTAAGAAACCACAAAGAGAAGCAAAAGAGAGAAAAATCACATCATTTTCTAAAAAAAATTTCATGATTTGTATCATCTAGAATCCAAAAAAATAATATTAAATATATAATTACAATAGAAAAAAGTGATAATTATAACATTTTACCTCGTAAAATTCAACTATGTAAAACATTCTTCATTATACATATCTCTCCTGCAAAATAAGATTAAAGAAGACAAAAAATGACCAATCAAAGAAACACAAGATGAAGAATAAGAAAAATGAAAATAAAATAATCATCATAATTCATACATGTCTAAAGATAAGTTTTTATAAATGACATTTTAAGGAGTTATAAATTTGTATATTAAATAATATGAAGGTTATGAATATGAAAGGTTAGGAGTTATAGATATTACTAAATTAGTTAAGATTTAAAATTTATGTTATTGAAGAGGTATGAATTTAGAAGATGATTTTATAAAATAAAATAATTGAGAAAAATTAGAAAAAATGTCAAAAAAACCACAAAGAAGATAAATAAGATCCTTGGCCATTGAGAGGTGCCACATCACTTCTTTTTTTATCTAGCTTTATATATATATATGATTATATAACTAGGGAATTTGGCCGCGCTTCGCGCAGTTATGAAATATATATGTAAATTTATTTAAAAAATAATTATGATACAAGAAATAAAAAATCAATTATAGAAATAAGAAAAATGATAAAATCATAATACAAATATTTTTGTAGAATTAAAGAGCTTAAGTGAATTACATTTTTATTATCAAATATTTTTCAAAATTAAACGACTAATTTATTAAGAAAAAAATCATATATTATGATGTTAATGCATAAAATTCGGATAAACATATTTAAGGACTTGATTTTTTTTTCTTATTTTTGTCAAATGATAAATTTACTATCCGATCAATCTTCCTTTAGTTCGGAAAAATAAATGATGAAACTAAAAATAGGAGGAAATAGAGATAAATATTTCTATTTCATTTCTTCTTTGATATTTAATTCTTTCTTTGTACTTGTTTTTTCTCTTATTCATCATCGTCTAAATAAGTATTATTCTCTATTTTTCATTATCTATCATCTAAATAAACCTCTATTGCTAATTTTTTGTATAAATCTTATATTATTCTGGTAATTCTTTAAAAGTAGAAGAAATGAACAAATTTAAATGGTTCTTCACCATAAGAAATATCTAAGAATTGCGTATTTCAATATTTAATATGCATTTCTTTTGAGCCACGAGTAATAAAATTTGAACGTCTGTTGGCATAGTTAGTTGTGTTGTGAAAAAGTTACAAATAACTAATTTGAGTCTAAATGAAAATGTAATTTACTACAATTAAAATTTTTATAAGAACCGAAATTTTTTAAAAAATATATAGAGAGAACATATGAAAAAGCAAGTAAAAAGAGAAAAATAACAACACAATTTTGTCAAGTCCTTAATCACAAAAACAAGGATGATAAAAAATCAGATAATTAATGTAATTATTTCTGAGCTTTTATTAGGCACCCCTTCTATCCACATCCAAGAGCCTTTTCATGGAGTCAAACTAAAGTATAAATCTGATACTACAACAATAATATAGAATATCACTATTTCAAATATGGAATAAAAATAATAATCTTGAGTAGGAATCTAATGAAACAAAAATATGAATTTATATAGGCAAAATTAAAGAAATTAGTATCATAAGGTATCTTAAATTTTGGAATTAAATAGTTGGGGGTTATGAATATGAAAATTTAAAGAAAGGAGTTAATAATATTAATTAAAGTAAAAGTTTAACTAGGTATAAGTTATGGAGATAAGAATTTTAAAATAAATAAAAGAAGGAAAAAATAAAATAATGAAGACCAAAAAACACTCATGAACAATTCAACATTTGTTGGGTGTTTAAGTTTTATTAGGAAAGCAAGCAAATCAACTTCTTCTCTTTTTGTACTACTCCATTGTGTTTAACAAAATTGAAAGAGGAAGAAAATACAATAAAAAGAGAGACAAATATCTTGAAATATTAAAGTAGTAAATATTGAGACTTTTAATTTTTTGTAACAAAAAATAATAATGAGTGTAAATAATTTTTCAGACATTTAAGTATAACAATAAATAGAGGAGTAGTAATTAATATATTTATTTTTTGTACAATAATAAGTAAGTAGAAAAATATGGAAAATGTCAAAAAATTGAGGAAAAAAGATAAATAGAATCTTTGACCAAAGAAAGGTGCAACTTCACTTCTCTAACACCTAGCTTATATTGTATATATATTTTTAAGTACAAGTGTACAACAATATGTAATAACTTTGAGAAATGTACCATAGATAATATACCTTTCAAACATGACAAAATTTTAGAATATTGAAATCAAAACAATACATCAATGAATCTTTAAAATATTGAAAACATTCAAACTTTCTACTAATATAATCATTTCTCTTGATGAATCTTTCAACATAATTAAACTTTCTTCTTCAGTTTGATGATCTTGTACTAAATTAATGTGAACATCTCTTTATAGTGAATCTTTGAAGAATATATCTTTGATCTTCATCAAAGTGAAGAATATATCATGTCACTATCTTTTCTATGATTTCTTATGGAAAAGATGAAGAATAATTTTTATTTTTATTTTAAAAGAGAAAAAAAAACTACACTATTTGAAAGAAAGAATGAGAAAAAAACTACACTAATAGAAAGAAAGAATGAGAAAATGAAAAATGAATATTCAACATCTTCATAGATGATTGTAATTTATAGATTTGATAATCCATAAGAATAAGGTGAAGGAACATGTTATTTAAGTAAAGAATATGAATAGATGGAGGTTTTTTGTAACTCATTAGATATAGGCATAATACATCAACATGACCCTTAACTTGGCATCAGCTGTCAACTATGACCTTTAACTTTGAGTGTGCACAAGTAGACACTTAAACTTATAGAAAATTGAACAAATGAACACATTCGTCCTACATGGCACCCTACATGGCAATTTTGTGTCATACGTGGCGTCCTACATGTAATATGCCATGTAGAACATGTGTGTCTACTTGTTCAATTTTATACAAGTTTAAGTGTCTACTTGTGCACACTCAAAGTTGAAGGGCATAGTTGTCCACTGAAGCCAAGTTAAGGGTCATGTTGATGTATTAGTAAATATGATTGGTTTTTTTTATTTAATAAAAAAAATATTTAATGAAAAGAATTTAAAAAAAAATCTCAAAAAAAAGGAGAAAAAAGATAAATATGAATGCAGGTCATAGAGAGGTGCCACATCACTTTGTCTATGTTTCTCCTTTATATTATATATAGATTGATGTATCCTTGAGAATAACATTTATAGGAGCACAATAATAGAGTCCGGAGCCAAAAGGGCAAAAAAAATTTGCCAAAAATTCCAAAAGGACGCATCAATTTTTTTTTTAAAATCAAAAGGGTAAAATCGCTCCTGACGAAGCGATCTCCCTCTGACACAATATTGACGCCGTTACTCTGTTAAAAATAAAAATCGCTGCCCTACCAGCGATTTTGTCCAAAACTTTTTTTTCTTTTTTTCACTAAAATCGCTGGCACAACAGCGATTATTTAAGTCCATTTTTTTTTTCTCCAACTAAAATCGCTGCTATGGGAGCGTTTTAATAAATAAAAAAATTCATGAAAATCGCTGCCTCTGCAGCTTTTTTATTAATTTTTTTTTGAAAATCAAAGGCAGCGTTTTTATTAAAAAATAATTTATTAATTTTTTTTTTTTGAGCAATTTTAGCTGGAGAAAAAAAATTGGACTTAAATAATCGCTGTTGTGCCAGCGATTTTAGTGAAAAAAAGAAAAAAAAGTTTTGGACAAAATCGTTGCTAGGGCAGCGATTTTTATTTTTAATGAAGTAGCGGCGTCAATATTGTGTCAGAGGGAAATCACTTCGTCAGGAGCCATTTTGATTTTAAAAAAATTTGATGTGCCCTTTTGAAATTTTTGACAAATTATTTACCCTTTTGACTCCGAACTCCACAGTAATATGTGAAATCTGCTCGTATCTATCTTTATTCGTAAACAACTCTAAAAAGTACAACTCAATTTCAATCAACCAAAACGAAATATGATGCTTTGTATCTCCAAAGCCATTGAAGAATTTTGATTCTTTGCAAATTCACAAAGTTAATTTTCGCAGGAGGAAAATAAATAAATTTCAAACTATATTTTTTTACTAAGAATAGTAAAACACATAGTATCCGACCTAAAATTAGGACACATTATGAAAAATATTGAAAGTCGATAGATAATATCACATTTTATAAAATTAGTTGGCACTTAACATTTGTATTTATATAATTGGTTATTAATATTTGTATTTGTATTACTGAACGTCATCATTTATATTTGTATTAAGAGAGAAAGGAGGCAAAGAGAGAGAAGAGAGGTCAAGAAATGAGTGAATTATAAAGAGAAGAGAGGCGAGAGAGACGAAAAAAAAGATAAGAGGAGACAGAGAGAGAGAGTAAGAAAGGGGTCGTTTGGTTGAGACCAAGTCTTCCCAGGACTAATTATCCTAGAATAACTTATCCCACTATACATATGGGATAAATTATTTCATCACTATGATATAAATGATGTGATAAGTTATCCAAACATGACAATCAAATGAGACACCAAAATTTTTATCCCAAGACTATTTTTTATCTCAAAATTATTTATTTTTATCCCTCACACCAAACGACCTCCAAAAACTTAACTATAGCTACGAATAGTAATTCTTTCGAAATGTTTGCCTAACTACTTAATTTTCCTATTAAAAAATGAAAGAAGAAAAGAATAACAAAATGGAAACTTCTTATCCAAAAGTTCAGGCTGAAGTCTAAAAAAAAAGAAAGAGCTTTTCTCTTTGCAAAATTCACTGTCCCTTCAACAATGACGATAGCTTTGTCGCCTGTAACTCCAGTACGTTCGCTATGCCAACAGCAACTCACCCGCAAACCTATTCTCTTTTGCTTTCAAGGTATCTCTCTTTCTTCTCTCTATTTGGTAGTCTTTCGAGCTTCTGAGTTCTGAAAGGTGTCCGTCTCTGTGGCATTTCAACAAACATCTTGCAGATAAATTTCCTACTTCTGGTAATGTGGTATGTTGGTCGGCGTCTGCGAATTACGCGAGCTTATGGGTTGGAGCAAGGAGATTGCAGCCTCTTGTTAAACCATCTTGGGGAAAGAGGCAAGCTAATTCTGTACTATTGTGCTGTTTGGTTATTCTTTTTGTATGTCAGTAGAAAATGTTAAAGTACCCATGTAGGAATGAAACATCTAGATTGACTCGAATGGATATTGAAGAATTATATAGTCGACCCCAAATAGTTTGGTATTTTTATTTTAAATTGGGTGTAGGAGAAGGAAAAATGGGGAGGGGATTACTAGGAGAGTAATCTAACCCTCACCAATAAAATGAAAATTCAGGTAGCCAACTAACTGAGCTACTAAGATTTCTCAAACAGTTTTGTATTGAGGTGTAGTGGTAGTAGATAGATGTTGTTTGTCTTGGTGGTGCTTGCATTGATTTTCATTGTTGATCTCCATATGCGTAACTTGGGTTGATTTTTCAGAAGTGGAATTGTGAGGTGTGCAACAATTGAAGAAATAGAAGCTGAAAAATCTTCGATTGAGAAAGATGCGGTGAGTATAGTGATTTTCATTTTCATTATCAAAAGCTATGTTAACTCTTTTGTTTACAGACCTTTTATTTTACTTTAGAAAGAAAGGATGGAAAAGACAGTTGAAACTGTTAGGTCAAATTTCAACTCTATAAGGACAGGAAGAGCTAGCCCAGCAATGCTAGATAAAGTTGAGGTAAGACATTCTGTAGGATCCCCCTCCTCCTTCTCTCCCTCCCCCACTTACACTTGTGGTTAACATGACTATTTTCTTTGTAACCATCAAACTGATACAGTAGAACACACTGGGAGGCTTGCAAAGCCATTTAAATGGTACCCACAAATTTGTAATTTATAAGTGAATTGAGAACCCTGTTAGTCATAGGTGCCATGTTGTGTTAAAGCAAAAAGTCCCACATTGGTGGTTAGTGAGATGGGTGGACTCCTTATAAGGCTTGGACAATCCTCCTCCCTTTGAGCTAGCTTTTGGGGTGTGAGTTAGGCCTAGGACCTAATTTAACATGGTATTAGGGCAAGACCCATCTCACCCAATGTTGGGGCTCCAAAAACAAATAATCTGCCCAAAATTGCCCACACACCAGATGCTAAGCACTGGGCGTGAGGTTGGGGTGTTAAAGCAAAAAGTCCCACATTTGTGGTTAATGAGATGGGTGGACTCTTTATAAGGCTTGGACAATCCTCCTCCCTTTGAACTAGCTTTTGGGGTGTGAGTTAGGCCTAAGACCTAATTTAACAGATATGTTTTCCTCTCCAATTCTCTTCAGGTCTATCAAAAGTAAAAGTTCATTTTTTTTCTATTGTCAATTGTACCACGTACCTGCTGCTCTTGCATTATCTCTTCTGAATGATATATGTGTTTTTGCCTGAAGGCTTATGTGTCTTTTCATTACTTTCACTTCAAGCCCCTAGCATTTCCTTATTATTTCTCATGCATTATTCATACTAATTATCCGGGTGTGGAGATGTGGTGTCTGAGACATGGTGGTAAAACATAATTTCTTTGTTTCATTTTTATATTCAATATATCTAAGTCCAGCTTTTCTTTTTTTCATTTTGTATTGCTCATACAAGGTTGATTATTATGGCACTCCAGTCAGCTTGAAAAGCATAGCGCAAATTAGCACTCCTGATGCAAGTTCTATCTTGGTGCAGCCGTATGACAAATCCAGGTTGAACTTCTGAAACATTTGAAAAAAAGAAAGAAAATCAGGTCGGGCTGATACTGTGGATGTCTTGACCATTATCTCACGCTTTCTTGATATCATCAATACTACTTGTAGATTCTTAGATTCATTTGAAGTAGGGAGGCAAAAGAGTGAGTTCTGGAATTCAGATGCATCAGAACAATAGGACGTCTACTTCATCAGACTCATTGGCCCTTATGTACTGTTTTTCTTGTATAATTGTCATGATAACAAGTCATAGAATTTGTTGTCAATTTTAGGCCTTAGGCTAGTAAAATTATCCTCGTGAGGAATTCCTTAGAACCATTTTGTAGCAACTTTGCATATGTTTGCACTTTGCACTGCACTAAGCATTAGTCTTTGTCTTAATTTTCAGTTTAAAGGCTATAGAGAAGGCTATTGTCAGCTCTGATGTTGGTATGACGCCAAATAATGATGGAGAATTGATACGATTGGCTGTACCCCAGTTGACATCAGACAGGAGGAAGGTATTAAGTGTTCCAGTGCTTAGTCAAGTTTGTTTCTTCTAGATGCCAGCTTTCAGCTTGAATGTTAATCTTTGTTTCTTTTTTGATAAGCAAGCATGAATGTTTGTTCATCTCACTGTGGTCATTTAGCCACTCATGCTATGGGTTGGATTGATATTATCTTTGTTTTATTTACCTGGTTTCCGGATAGCCCATGCTTTCTCATCTTCTTTGTCCTGTATCTTGGAAAATATTTGGCTATTGTTCCTGAAAATTTGGATCACTAATTAATGTTCTCATTTATGTAGTCAACAAGAACTACAGACTAGGTACTCACTTTTCAGTTACATCTGTTTTGTGTTAATATCTTGTATCTTTGTCATTAATATTCAGTAAGTTTGTCTTCCTCTTTTAAGGAATTAGACCTAATAGGATATCATAAACATTTCAGGTTGTGAGGTAGGTGATTTAACCTTTCCAATGTTTTACTGTATTGTCCCTAAATGGTACACTATGTAGGTTGTGAAGGATTTTAAGCTAAATGCCCATGTCTTTCGCTCCTTACTTTTCTGCCCTAGATCACCCCCTTAATAGAGGAACACAAGATTTGAAATATAAGCAGCTTTTGCCTTATAGTAACTTCCCTGTCACCGTGTCTTCTAGCCTTTATGCCAATGTACTCTTCTGAAGTAACCTTCTTCATACTAGAATATAGATATTTTATGGGGTTATATAACGTTATGAGCTTCTAGTTACGGTAGTATATTGATTGACTGGTGCATAGGAAAAGAATTGTATAATACCATTCATAATCTGTTAAAAACACAATGTTTCTGGTGTTTCTCTATGGGAGCTTATAGGGAAAACCTGGCTTTACCGCTCACTCCTACAACAACAACAGACCCAGTGTAGTCCCATAGGTGGGGTATGGGGAGGGTAGAGTGTATGCAAACCTTACCCCTACCTCGTGGAGGTTGAGAGACTTGTTTTCGAAAGACCTTCGGATCAAGTAACGCATATCAAAGTAGTTTGAAAAAGAAAAATACAGATGTAAAGAGTGATGCCTAAACTAATTCATACCTCTTTTGTTGTTTTTATGTTTATTTAATGTATTTTTATAGTAACCAATGATCTTAAGTTCATATATGGCTGTAATATTTCATTGCTTTGGCAACTAAAGCCCATTTAATTTGAAGGACAATATACTTTCATGTTTGAATTGATACTGGAATCAAGCTTTCATTGCTTACATCTCTCATTTAAAGTTGATGCTGTCATTTCTCATGGCAATACGTTATTGGTTTACCAATGTGAAGTTCTTCTGGTGTATCTGACATCATCTAGTCTAGTCTTCATGACTTCTCTATATTGCTCAGACAAAAGTAGGGGCACTGCCTACACTATGCAGTTCTCCTAAATGACTAGACATATAGGTTTAATAACTGGTTGAGTGACCTTGTTTTTATTAGAGGACTGACAAACTCGAATTATTTCTTATCTCAACTACACGTGACATTTTCCTATTCAAGCTATGTGACAGGTGCACACTCCCAAAAATAACCTTTGCTTCCAAATTGATGGGCATCCATTCTGTTATTTGATTCAGAACATTTGTCCTTTTTTCTTATGAAGTATTTCAAAAGTTATGGCTTACAGTAGCATGCTTTTATGAAAAATATACTTGCAGCTTTTGATCTAGTTCTACTTAATAGGTTTTCCCCAAAGTTTATGAGTTGGTAAATTTGCGAATAATTCAGTATATTCAATTTCTGACACTGAGTATATTTTAGTTTTCACTGTTATTTCTCTTCTTTTTATCCAGGAGTTATCCAAAATTGTTTCTAAACAGGCCGAGGAAGGAAAGGTAAGTTTTATCTGTTCTAAAAGCTTGTTCTAACTCCTTTTCTATGTTATTTTCTGCTTTCCAAAAGAAAAAAAAATCCTTGTTCTTAATCTAGTGGGATCTACTATTAGAAATAGCTCCTATTTGTCCTTTGGAGCACCTGAGGTTTCAGATTTACAATTGGTCATGACTGTGGTATATTTATACCTTTATTCGGTGCTTGTAGAGGTACCCTCTCCAGGGTCCTTATTGTATTAAGCAGTAAAACTTGGTGTTATGAACAACGGGGTAGTTCAATCATCCAACAAAAAGATACTAAATGACACATTTAGAACTGGGATTGTGAGGAAGAGAATTTCTTATATTTTGTTATCAATTTTTCATTTCTTTTTGTTGCAAATATGCATCTTTTATGTCTAGTTTGCTTTATATAGAGTGTTCAAATTCTGACATGATTGACTGAATTATCATTGCTGTCAGTATATGATGTTGAGCTAACTTTTCATACTCTCTCTCTCCCTCCCAATCGTGACACAATTATTGTTCAAATAAAAAAAAGCTTTTCTGTCCACGAAATACCTAAACAATTCAACTAATGTTTCAATTTTAAGAATGTTTAGATTATACTGCTGTTATTCTATCCCCTGGGCGTTGGTTTAATGGTAAGAGCACAAAGTGTGATGTGTGGGTTAAGCGCACGTCACGAGTTCAAACCCTGCCGTAAACAAAAGCCTGATATTTAAGTGGAGAACGGTAGAGGGGGCAGACCCAATAACCACTGAATTTAGTACAGTTCGTCATTTTCCCTCTGGGATTTCTAGATAATGAAAAAAAACCAGCGCTGATATTCTGAATGGAAAAACCTTGTCTTCTGATATTCAAAGTCTGATAGCTTGCCCTCTTACTTTGAATCTGTCTATTGGTTAGGGATGGAGTAGTTGATTGTGCTTATATTGCCTATTGATCATGTCCGTTGGACTATTTCTATCTCTTTCTCATAAAATATTTGCAGGTAGCTATAAGGAATATACGAAGAGATGCCTTAAAAGCTTATGAAAAACTTGAGAAGGTTTGAGCTCTAGGCAATTTTTGGCCCATATCTTTCGGATGCTAGATATTGAGGAAAATTTACTTTTTTTCAGGAGAAAAAGCTTTCTGAAGACAATGTGAAGGACCTATCTAGTGATCTACAGGTAAGTAACAAAGCTTAATGTTCATGGCACAAGAGTTCCAAAACAGAAAGTGATTATCCATATCTGTTTAAACAGTTGTCTCATAAATTGTAAACTTTAACTGTTAATTACTTCATTTGGATTCTACTGGAAGAAGAAATAAAATTGTTTTCAGATTTTCTCGTAATACCAATTTTAGCTCTAATTTCTCAAACCTGCTGTAGAAAATAGCTCAAATTACTACTAATAATCATCATTATAGTGCAATCTAAAGTCTTCTACTTGTGTCATTTTTCCTTTTTCTACACAGAAAGTGACAGATGAATACATGAAGAAGATTGATACTGTCTTCAAGCAGAAGGAGAAGGTATGTTAATCAATAATATCATGTGGTTTGAGATAAAATGTCGCGTATGCAAAAATATATGGGTAGACTCTAAATCCCTGGGAACTGTTTTCTAATAAGTTAAAAACAAGCAGAAACTGAGTATCAACAGTTAAGTTCTGATTTGGGCAATAAAGAAATATTTCCTTATCCTTCCCTTCACCACATCATGTTTCTCTGCACCTTTGTGCTTTGCTAGGCCTTTTTAGATACCTTATGTGTTTCCTAATGCGCATTGACTAGGCTCTGAATAACAGAAATGGGAGTCTAGCATCATCTTGTGTCCGTGACAGGCAGTCCGTTAATGCAAGTGGAATCATTGATTTCATGCATGCACACCCCAAAGAGGGAGTTTTTACCCTCTCTTTTTTTCCCATTCAAACTTTCTAGTCTTGTGTTGTCTAGCAATCTTCTATTTGCTGACCAAATAATAAATAGGAACGCTTCTACTGGAAATGGAGTATTATAATGCAGCTGCTTCTCCCTTCCATTCCCCTTGTTCCATGTTAATCTAATCCAATTGATAATATGATGGTAGTTCACTTTCTTTTCCAATTTTTCCCTCTCCCATTGCGAGGTTTGGTTGTTACCTCGTCTACCATGCTTCACCTTTTGACTCACTTCTCCTTCCTTTTTATTTACACAATGAAGGTTAGTAAGATTTTATTGAAACATGTTTACGTTTGATCTCAGGAACTGCTGAAAGTTTGATTCTGTTCAATGTGTATATGGAGTTTGTGCAGTAATGAAGCTTTTCTTGGAAGGTTCATCTAGTGCAATAGACTTGTCACATGCCTTTGTAAAAAAACTACCTTGAATTTTTCGTTGTAAAGATCACTCAGGAACTGGAATGGTCCCTGTTAATTTTGTTAGGAATTTCTGTTTTTACTGGAAATTACTCCCAAAAGAAGTTAAATCTCCCTGTAGCGACATGATTTAAGCTGCTGGATTACGTAACTACAGGATCCGGAATGAAATCGTACTTGCTGATGGTAGAATATCTACTCTCGCTTCTCTTTATTTTCTCACAGATATTTGTTTGGTTTAAGTTGTGGACATCTTGTATTTGGCTGTTCAAAGCGCTCTTCATGTTCCGAAACAAGTCTTTCAAAGACCTTTTAGTTGTCTGTCTGCTTATATATCACTCATTCATTTGATACATTTTGGAAATTTTAGAGCGGTGTTATGATTTTGGGCATTGTACTTGTATAAAGATTGAGGAGGTTAAAGATGTTATTTGTAGGATGCACATGTCAAGCTTGATAAGATTTCAGTTAAAGATGTTATTTGTAGGATGCACATGTCAAGCTTGATAAGATTTCAGTGAAATTTTGGAAGAGTACAGGAAGGGCAGTATAGAGTCATGGTACTATTTGATGTCATTTTTAAGATGGTGAAAATGCCTGGAAAAGTGAAGGTGGATATAATAATTTTGTTGTACAAGAACAAGGTGACATTCAAAGTTATACCGGGATATCAAGCTGCTAAGTCAATTGGGAGAGGATAATGGAGATGAGGGTGTGAAAGGGCATGTTCAAACTCTTTATATTATCAAGTGAATTCAACAATTCTAACTTTTCTAAGAAATATAAACTTTCTGAAGTGGTTTGTTTTAATCTTTATAATTTGCAATTTCCAAAATTCATATTTTGATAATAGTGAAATGTTACCTCACATGAATACTATGACTAGTATATCACTCATGGTCGATCATGATTAAGCTTCACCCTGTAATCGATTTTAAATTCATACCAAATAGTATATAGGATTAGATTATAAATATACTTGTTTCCCTCAAGAATAAGGCACTTGATTTTCCTCATAGATATTGTATGCACTCTTAGTTGTAACAAAGCATTCAAACTCTTACTTTCTTAACAATTTCGCTTCACATAACTAAATAAGATATACTTTACTTCTTTTTGCTTTACAATTCATTGCTCTTGTTCATTATTTCAATTATTTTTTTATCACAAATCATCAAGTATCAGAAAAATCTACGTGACCTTAAACTTTAAACACAAATTTATTATACTAGTTTACATATAAACAAATATAAAATTACACCTCAAAAAATTAAGCAAATTTTACAAATATTTAATCTCTAAATATAAGTTTCCACTAATTTCTTCTTTTCTAACAAATAAAGTTTCATAAATTTTAAGGAGACTAAAAACGCGTGCTGTTTGAGACATAAACTCAAATCAAGGGGGAGAAAAATATATATACAGGACTTCAGGGTCCCAATCCCCAATTAGAATAACAGACTGTTCGTTCGTCTTTTCTCCTTTTTCTTTTTTGGGAAAATTATCGGAGCAAGAGAAACCCTAGGCCGATGGATATACTGAAACAGGAATTGGAGCAACGTCGGAAAAATCTGGCCCAAGACGTCGGTGGCCGGAAAGTTTTCAAGCGGTCGGAGATCGAACAGAAGCGCCTCCAGAGGATTCGCGAAGAGGAAAAACGTGAAGCTGAGGCCAAAGCCCTCCGTCAAAAGCAATTGGAACAGAACCAGAAGTCTACCGATGATTCCTCATCAAAATCTAACTCCAAAACCGATACTCAATGCCTCAAGCAGGATTCATCATCTTCATCGGTATCCAAAGCACTTACCGACGAGCAAAAAATCGATGGATTAAACCTTCCTCGACAAGAAGTTATTCGTCGACTTAGGTTTCTGAAACAACCGGTGACTTTATTTGGTGAAGATGACGAGGCGAGGCTTGATCGTTTGAAGTTTGTATTAAAAGCTGGAATGTTCGAAGTTGACGATACTGACATGACTGAGGGGCAAACCAATGACTTTTTGAGGGATATTGTGGAATTGAAGAAACGGCAGAAGTCGGGGATGATGAGTGAAAGGAAGCGGAAGGTAACGGAGGATTCTGGTGAGGATAAAGATGGAGGAGGTGGTGACGAAGATTTGAGTGGAGATGGTAACTCCTCAGGGGTTGATCATGATAAGGATTTGAAGAGGATGAAAACGAATTTTGTTGAGTTGTGTGATGAGGATAAGATTTTGGTGTTCTTCAAGAAGTTGTTGAATGAGTGGAATCAGGAGCTTGATGAAATGACTGATTCTGAAAAGCGGACGGCCAAGGGGAAATCAATGGTCGCTACTTTTAAGCAGTGTGCTAGGTACTTGCATCCATTATTCAAGTTCTGCAGGAAAAAGGTAATTGTTGCCTTCCCTTTTAATTGCTTTGTTTAGATGCAATGATCTGTTTCTACAACTTCTGAAGCTGCAAGCTTTACGTTAGTTTTCTTTCTTCATTGACACAACTGCTTGAAATTAAAGCTTAATTAGAAATTTACTTACAGACTCATGAATTGAGTCTTAGGTTGATCCAAATTATGAAAGAATAAACTAGGCAATGCAATACGGATTATGGTTGTTTTTATTGCAGTTCTAACTTTGATATGAAAGATTATATAGTCTCTTGTAGAAGTCCGTGTTTGCATCGAGTGATGATTTATTTTGATTTAACACATAAGCTCATCATAACTGGAGTCGATTTCTTATGATTTGCTTTGAAGTTTGATTGAATTTGATCTTTAAGATTTATGATCTCTTGTTCTTCCAATGCCTTGTTGGAGGTGAAATAGGACGTATTATAGAACATTGATGAAGGATAAGAGCACATTCTTACTGTAGATCCTGTGTTAGATTTTACCCGCACATAATCTCATCCTGTATTATGATCTCTACTCTAATTGTCTCATTGCCATCCGGGATTGAGAAGATGATGGGATATACTAATGAATACTTTGGCCCTTCCTCTTGTGACTAAGGTTGTTATATTCTGAGGTAGTCATGGCATAATGACCTGGAAGAGTTAATGGTTCAATTAATTTGCAGACAAAGAGACAGTCCCTATATGCACATGCATAAAAAGATTTGCACTTTTCTTGTGTATGAATAAAGAATGATGCGTGTATTTCCTACCTTTCTGAAAAAATAACATTAACTTAATTAATTGATGTATATGTACTGTGCACTAGACCTCATCTCTTATCCTTCATCATGTGATAATGATAACCCTATAGATGATGATTAGCCAAGTGTAGGAGAGTATCTTATTCTATGTCATATTATTATACAATAGATAATGGGTTATATAAGAAAAATGGAGAGATTTACTTTTTTTAAACAGACTCTTTCTCCTTTGTCAATGTTAGTAAGGACCTATAGGTAAAGATAATGAGAATGAGTTGGTTAGACGAAAAGGAAAAGCCCGAGCTTCTAAGCTTTTTCATTTTCTGCATTGAAATTTTCATTGGAAGCAATTAGATCTGCCTATAGGAAATAGACCGTTTTGCTAGCTTCACAAAGTACAAATGAAAAGCCCACACACAATTAACTTGTCTTAAACTCGGGCCCCTTTTATGAGAAGGGAAGGGAAGGAAGACTGGCTGGATGATAGGCAAAAGGTAAGAGTACATTGAGCAGCCGCTTTTTGAAAGGAGTGAACACTTGGATTAGGAAGAGTTATCATGCATTGATAATTGAGAAAGTAATTTTTTTTTTTTTTTGATAATGATAATTGAGAGAGTAAATAGGCACTATGTTGTTGATGACAATGCTTCTCGATGCTTGCATTTGGAGAGAACGGTGGGACATAACACACTCTTCTCGATGTTTGCATAGGGTTTTAGAGCTAAACCAAGGTTATTTTCTATTTTGATCAAATGTTGGATTTAGTTCCATGATGAGATTAAATAGACCGTCCTGTTCTTGTAGATTCATATAGTCAAATCCCAACTGCTCAAGATTCAGGTGTAATAGTAGTAGTTGTTAAAGGATTTAGTTGTTACTATAGTGGATGCTAAACCAACACCTCCCATACTATCCCTTTACTCAATAAAATCCACAAGTCAATTCACAAGTTTTGTAAATCCAAGTATATCTCAATGTGATTATTTGTCTATCAATTTTATGTGCAGAAAGATGATAATTACTGAACTAATTTCTAATGGTATGTTTTTGAGCCAACTCTGAACATAGGGGGTATATAAGGTATGTAGATGGAAAGCTAATATTTACGTAGCAGTGCTGCTGGTTTATCTACTAAAATATCGCCCAGTCCATAGAAATCCTAGGTTCTTGAACTAACTCTGAACAACAGGGGGTATATAAGGTATGTAGATGGAAAGCTAATATTTATGTAGCAGTGCTGCTGGTTTATCTACTAAAATAAAGCTCAGTCCATAGAAGTTTGGAATCTGAGCTAAATATGCTGGTAAAGTGGAATTTCTTGTAGCTTAATAATTCTGATGATGAGGTCTTTTACTTTCTGTCGTTATCTTTTTAAAAAAAACATTGGATTTAACTAATTTGTTTCTTTTATCCTCCTTCCCTTTTAAGATTCTTATTGAGATTATTTCTTCTGCATGAGAAGCTTATTTTGACATGGTGTACTTCTTTTGTATCCAGTTACTTCCTGATGACATTAGGCAAGCACTACTTGTGGTTGTTGAATGCTGTATGAAGAGGGACTATCTAGCTGCAATGGATCAGTACATTAAGATGGCAATTGGTAATGCACCTTGGCCTATTGGTGTTACTATGGTTGGTATTCATGAACGGTCAGCTCGTGAGAAGATTTACACAAACAGTGTTGCTCATATCATGAATGACGAGACAACTAGGAAGTATCTGCAATCAGTTAAAAGACTGATGACATTCTGCCAACGACGGTATCCAGCAATGCCATCCAAAGCTGTGGAGTTCAATAGTCTTGCAAATGGCAGTGACTTGCAGTCTCTGCTTGCAGAAGAGGGTACTTCTGGAGGATCTCAAATCTCAGAGGAAAGGCTTCGAATAATGCCTGCATAAGGGATAATCCTTGAGCATATATATATTAATTTGCCATTAGTACTCTCTTTTTTCCGTTTATGTTGATTCTCTCCATGATGTGGCCCGAGTCGAGGTCTGCCCCCCTGCAAAGCCTTGCACACAAGGGGGAACAGAATTTGGATGACCTGGTTTGTAACTTGTGGAATTTGATCTTATGTAGAGAAAACTCACTTTTAGTTCTGGGATATGTTATTATGATACGTGTTATTAAAGTGCTTGCTTTTTCTTAGCTTTACCTGTGTTTCAGAATAAAGTAATTTGATGTTTATATAATACGGTAGTACATACAACAGCATAACCTTAAGGATCGAGAAAGAAAACCAATCTCTGCAAGGCATTGCTGCAAGATCTACTTTCACTTCCCTGTCAGTAATATTTGGCATGCTCAACTACATTTCATCAATGGATGTAAACTTAGTATGCATTTTAGAACTCTTTAGCTTAGGCTGATCTCAGGGAATGAGTGCATCTCCGAATAAAAATTGCTCAATGATAAAAATCATCGCATATAAACGCTCTTTTAAGTTAAAAGGCAAATCACTCAAAATTAGATAAAAATGGTCCTTTGGGTTCTCAACTCTCATTAAAAGATTTTGCATAGTATTCTTTACTATTTTTTAAGAATAACTATTCCCTCTCTTTCATATTAATTGAATTTGTGAGACAATGCATATTTATTAAAAGAAAATATTCAACGACACAATTTAAGCCATACTTTTCACGGTTGTCCTTTATGAAATTATAAATGTAATTTTATAAGTAGTGCAATTAGTCTCCTAGCAAATACTATCAAACTTCATAAAGGAAGGGCAAATATGGAAAAAATTCAAACATATATCTTGTACTTTTGAACAATGAAATTTTTTCCAAAGATTCAGTTTTATTAGGTTAATGTCATTAATTTTCCTTCATTTTTTTTTTGAACTTGGGACTTTGAATTTAACTTAAAAACTACATTATTTTTCTATAATTATGAAAAAGAATCCTAAAACTAAATAAACTCAACTAACAATAAATAAATAAAGGGAAAATTACGCGGAGTTAATTAGCTAACACAACTATAGTTTGAATTAATTACAGCTCGCAACTTAATTTTAGTTGTAATTACGTCGCTTATACATATACTATATACATATATATACAATTCTATGACATATTTACAAATATAATTAGCCTCTCTCCACCCTCTGCCCTCTCTCGCTCGCCTCTCTCGTTCCTCTCCCAATCTCACTCGCCTCTCTCCACCCTCTCTCAATCTCGCTCGCCTCTCTCAGTCTCACTCGCCAGATATACAAATGCATATGTATACCAATTGCATATATACAATTATCTGATAGATATACATATACAGTTCGCCTCTCTCCACTCTCTGCCTCTCTCCTCCCTCTCCCAATCTCGCTCGCCAGATATACAAATACATATATATACATGTTACATATATACAATTATTTGACATATATACATATACAATTCGCTTCTCTCCACTCTCGGCCCTCTCTCACTCGCCTCTCTCCTCCCTCTCCCAATCTCGCTTGCCTCTCTCCTCCCTCTAACAAGTTACGAATCGTAATTAGCAAACTATAGCTATGAAACATAATTAAGTTATTTTTGAGTGGTTATATGTAAAAAAATTCCATAAATAAACCCTTAATACTATATTACATGCTTGTAAATCCTTTAAAAAATTAACAATTGACAATGCCCCTTTTAATATTTTCTCCTATTTTCACTTTCACTTGAAAATTTTTAATAAAAAATTGGACGAACACCAAGCATATTGGTGCGCGAATAAAAGTAGCCAAAAAATCAAAGGTTTATCTCTTTCTTTTTCTTTATTTAAATAAAAAATTTGTAAATTGTTTAGACTTCAAGATTCTATCACATATCATGATTTAAATCCATTGAATGAGGTTCAAGTCTTTTTAAATATATATATATTTTTTAAAATTGTTTTTCTTATACGTGTAATTTTATTGATTAATGTCGAGAAACAACTTTACACGTATACTAAATTAGTATATATATGGATTTTCCTACTCGTTAGTCGTAACAGAACCTGATAACAAATCTGTGTAACACGAGTAGAGGCCGAGGGGTTGCGTAGTGGTGCCGCCGCGGCCGGAGTCCGAATTCCGATGGCGAACAACAACAACAATCAACCGACGACTCCACCCTACCTTCCCTACCGCCAGAAAAAAGTTCTCACCGGACACACACGCGCCGTCTCTTGCGTGAAGTTCGCCAATAACGGACAACTCTTCGCTTCCGCCTCCTTGGACAAAACCCTAATTGTCTGGTCCACCCAAACCCTAACTCAGCTTTCACGTCTCGTCGGCCATTCCGAAGGCGTCTCTGACCTATCATGGTCGTCTGATTCAAGTTACATATGCTCCGCCTCTGACGATTGTACGCTCCGTATATGGGATGCACGCACAGCTGAGTCAGTAAAAACTCTCCGGGGACATACTGGATTTGTCTTCTGCGTTAATTTCAATCCTCAGTCCAATCTCATAGTTTCAGGTTCGTTTGATGAGACTTTCCGGGTCTGGGATGTGAAAACGGGCAAGCCAATCCACGCGATTAGGGAACATTCGATGCCAGTTACTTCGGTTCATTTCAACAAAGATGGGTCGTTGATTGTTTCGGGTAGTCATGATGGGTCTTGTAAGATATGGGATACGGCTTCTGGGGCTTGCCTCAAGACTCTTATTGATGATAAGGTTCCAGCAGTTTCCTTTGCCAAGTTTTCACCTAATGGCAAGTTTATTCTTGTTGCCACCCTAGATAATACTCTTGTAAGTATTCAGAAATATTTACTATTTCTAGTGCGAATATCATTTATCATTATCTGAAGTTGATAATGTTGGACTCAAAGGAGATGTTTTTTGTGATAAAAATTGAACAGCAGCTCAATGTGGACTGGGTTCTTAGTTAAGAACAGAACATAAACAGAAGCAAAGAATTCAACCAACTTGTTTCATTTAAGGCTTAGTTGCTTTTGTTACACTTGCATACATTAGGTTTTGGATAAGTGTGAGATTTAGAGAACTTCTAGGTTTGGATGATCTCTAATGCCCAACAGAAAAACACAAAGTAATAACAAGTATTGGATTAAAATGGATACGAATGAAGTACTATTTTGATGTAGTGTCTGTTCTGTTTTAGTATGTTTTGTCATGCTTTCTTTAGCACTTTGTCTTGGCTTCTTCATTCTCGTTGTTTTCTTTTTTCCAACTATTTTGTATTGCTTTTACTTAAGTCAAGGGTCTATCAGAAACAACGTCTCTATCTCCCAAGTTAAGGGTTAGGTCTGCATTCGCATTGTTTTTATATAGCAAGTCCAAGCTAGTTTGGGATTGATTCATTGTTAGTGGTTTAGTAGTATTTAACAACTCCAAAAATTCAGTGCCTTTTGAAGCACCATTTCATGATACTTTTCCTTTTAAGCATGGAAAACATGACTTGGTTCAATTATATCACTTCCCCTGCATGACTGACTTGTAACTTGGGCTTTTTGTGATTGTCCCCGAGTACAGAAGCTATGGAACTATTCTACTGGAAAATTCATAAAAAGTTATGCAGGCCATGTGAACAGAGTGTACTGCATATCTTCTACATTTTCAGTCACGAATGGGAAGTATATTGTGAGTGGCTCAGAGGATCAATGTGTCTACATATGGGATTTGCAAGGGAAAAATTTGCTGCAGAAATTTGAAGGCCATACTGATACCGTCATTTCAGTGTGTTGCCACCCCATAGAAAACATGATTCTCTCAGCTGGACTAGATAATGACAGGACAGTGAGGGTTTGGGTCCAAGACTAATGAATGTCCTCAATTGTGGTAGGTTCATTCTATCCTACAAATACACAATCTTTGCGTACTTAAGATTGATATTAACTTTGGAGATTGGAACATCAGAATTTTATTAACATGTGAGTTTTTAGTAACAAGAAGTGCTTAAATCGCATGTCATTTATATACTTATCACTTGTTAACTTTTGCTTTTCCCGATATCTAGGCAGCCTTCAAATCCAAAGTGGTCCTTTTTTCTGGTAGATTGAGTTAAATGTAATGGAAAGAGTCATCCATTCGGTTGTGCTCTTATTCTTCTTTCTATGTAAGCATAATAATTTTACAATAGACAAAAGATGGAGTATTTGAAGGTTCATAATTCAAGATTTTTCCAGCTATCTCACATGGTTTACTTAATTTATAGGTTTTGCCCAAGGACATTCACTTGCATTAGCTACTTTGTGTAATTTGGCTGTCGCGAAGAGGCGTAACAGATGGCAATGAGTCCTCTGTGTTTATGAATAGTGCAGTTATCTGCATACTCTGGAAGTTGATGCCAGAAGATTTTGCGTTATCAAGTTACTTAAAGCTGGCTACTGTAACTGTATTTTTTATATGTGAGAAACTAGATGGTGCCATTCCTCCAGAATACTGAGGATGATAAGCATTTATTAATGTAGATAAGTTAAAATATATATGAATAGAATGTGTTGTTTCATTCATAATGAATAGTTCTCCAGGGGGTCTGACATTTACAGCAAGTGCAAAAATTTAAGCTACATTGATCTCCTTAGACTCGCAGTTCAACAAAGCAAACATTGTGAAATGAATCTACGTCACCTCAGTATGCACGCAGCGTTGTTCCTGCTCCTTCCGTTACTGGCTTTTCCCGTCTCCATATGTATCTTCTAGACCGTTTGTCACCCTCTTTCTTCTCTCCTCAATCATATCTGAATATGCCTGTGGAATATTAACAATCAATTCAGTGCCTACTGCTTCCAATTTTTATCTGAAAGGTGTGTTGCCAGTAGACAATTCCATCGAGAATAAGAAATCTAGAGGCTAACGTTTACGGGTCACTTAATTAGAGCAACATATCCTTAGAAGCTCAAATTCTGTACTGCCTCTTGGTCAGGGTATATAGCGAAAGTACTCGACTACAATTAAAAACTGCATACAATGACACCTCTACTGCATCTACTAAAGATTGGTCATAGCAAACATTGATCCACTACAGTTTGTTCGATGAAAACCTTGTTCGTAATCACATGCTAAACACGGCTGAGCTATAAACATATAGATCAAACTCATCAAAGCAACATGGATATAAGACAAACAACCATTCCCACCCAACGTAATATTGTTGCCCAATAGGCGTCCACCTAACATTACATTACTGGTGGATCTTCTAGACCGTTTATCACACTCTTTCTTCTCTCTGCAATCATGTCTGAATATGCCTGCAGAGCAGTAACAATCAACCCAGTGCTACTGCTTTCACCTTTACATGATAAAGGAGCGTTGCCAGTGAAGTTTTTTAAGGGAAAAAAAGATCCTGGAGGCTAAAAACTATTGGTCATTTAAGTAGAAACATCTCCTTAGAAGCTCAAAGCAACTTAGTATATCTGTACTGCCGCAGGCTGGTTTCATAGACATCTTGTTTAGGGCTATAGCAAAGGTGTCAACTGCAATTGAAAACCAAATGACATCTCCGCTTTCTCCACTTAAGCAGATAAGTGATCTTACAGTGCCAAAATTCAAAAGTAACCACTTAGAAGTATAACGGATAGTGTAAGATTGATCCACTGCAACTTTGTTCAAAGAAACTTAATTTGTCATCACATGCTGTAACTGAATTATAAACATATAGATCAAAACAACATTGGATATAAGATATGCATGCATTGCTGCAAACAATAATCCCCACACTGCTCTTAACAGAATATTGTTGCCCAAGCACATCTCCAAATTTATTGACCCTCACCTCTAGGAAAAGATATTGAGAAAGACATCAGAGGATGCTGAAGTATGTTATTGAACAAACGTGAAGACCCATTTACTTGCTACCTCATAGTGGGTGCATTTAGATATTCAGATCTCTTTTCCTTTTCGGTAGCAATTCGAGATTAGCCGCTGCACAGCCTTTGCAGCATATATCCAATACCAATTATATCACGAACAAATGTAAAATCCTTCGGATCGGTGTAGAGAAATGTGGAAGGATCAGATATTGAATCGTATTTTAGTCCACAGGAATAGAAAAGCAATATCTTTTTTTCTTTAGAACAATGGTTCCAGGTCAGCTTGCAGCCTTGCACACAACTTGGCTAGTCCATCAGATGCATGCTACCTTACCAGGTAACTGTCCACTAAATCTTAGGCAGACCGAAAGAAATTACCTAGTGTTTCTGTCTCTACAAGGATTTAAATCCTGGTTTCCCATGGCCTTTCCATTTCATTTATACAGTAGGTCACACCCTTGGATGCAAGTTGAGAGTAGCAGTATTAGGAAGTTGGGCTCACTTTATCATTAAAGGGATTAAATTACTACTGTAATTGGGCGACATAAACTACAGAGATGACAACCTACACTAACCCTCGTTCACAGTACTTCCAAGTATAGGGCAATGATTAGAGAAAAAGCATCAATGAGTTTGGCGAATTTAGCAAATTTAGCTTGTGTACCATGTAGTCGTACCCTGATTAGAGAAAAAGCATCAAATCTGGTATTAGATAATACAAACTAAAAATGGTTTACCTTGGGGTAAGAATAAAGAAAGATGTACCACCATGCTGCAATTGTAGTCATCACTACTGCAGTGGCCACAGCCGAGTGCAGAATCAGCCAGCTCAAGCTAATTATCACTGTTCCAGTAAGAGTTATTGTCCAAGGTTGACACCTACTATGAAAAGAGTACTTAAAATTTGCAGAAAGCATTGTAGCTGCAGAGAACTCTGAACGTTCACCAAATTCATTGGAATTAAACATGTGAAAGTGCAGATGAAGGGGAGAAAATATAATATCTAGTCCTAGTGGTACAAACAACAAAAGGTTCCATGTTCAATTGCATTGTTGTCAAAGGCTTGATTAAACCCAGAGACTAGATGTCAAAAGGTTGAGTGCCATGTCTTGCTTAGGCAGCGTTCAGTTCAGGCGCTAAGGCCCTAAGATGTGTACATATGATACACACATAATGTATATATCTTCAGTATAATATAATGTATAAATTTTATTTTTTCTTTATTTACACCTTCCTTTATCAAAGCACATACTTTATTAGCCTTTTTGTGCTTGGAGTCCCAACCTATCTCAGTGCTTCTTAGTAGTAGCTTTTCACCTTTGATAATCCTGTTGTAGTAGTTGATGTAAACGATGACAGTGCATGTTTGTTTTCTCACTACCTTCCATTTGACCTATAGCCACAAAGAAGGAGGGAATGCAGTTGATGGATGTGCATTCCCACTGAGTAAAAATCATAATTTGCCTCCTTCAATGGCCAAACTTGTAGAATGTTATTATCACTGCTCACTCACGTTCAGCTGAGAATCAATTTGGCTAGCAAAAACAGTTTATATAAATGGGGTTCCCAGCAGAGAGTTAAGTTGGTACAAAGCATACCCTGTTAATTCAACAACAACAACAACAACAGCAACAACAACAACATACCTAGTGTAGTTCCACAAAGTAGGGTCTGGGGAGGGTAGAGTTTATGCAGACCTTACCCCTAACTCAGAGGTAGAGAGGTTGTTTCCGACCCTCGACTCAAGAAAACAGTCCAGAAAGAGAATAAACAGAAGTGAAAGCATCTCAAAGTATATTGGACAGTAACTACAGCAAAATAATCCGATAATCAAAGTACAAGAAACATGATGTTGGATATTGATTTGGATCATGGGTCACCCATGCAGATTGATCCGATCCGACCCATTTGAAAGAGAGAATACCAAAGGAGGTTACGTAGGAAGTTATTCAATTTCCTAAATAAAATTACAACACAAAGATTAAGAAGTGGAAACTTGAAAAGTTTTTCGATTGATAGTTTTTCTAAGGAGGTGTTTGGATTGGCTTTTTTTTAAGTGGCTTATAAGTTAAAAGCCAAAAGTCATAAGTTGGGAACACCCAACTTTTGATTTTTGGCTTTTTTGTTGTACTTTTCAGCTTTAAAAAAGTGCTTAAAAACACACTTTTTTTTGTTATCCAAACACTTCCAAAACCAAAAAATAGCCTAAAAGCCAAAAGCCACTAAAAATTAAGTTGATCCAAACACCCACTAAGTCCTCTCTTATATATATCTTCTCTATCAAAAGAGCTAAGGAGCGTGAAGAAGAAAAAAATTTCCTTTAACTAAACAGAAACACACAATAACATTAGGACATCTAGTTTGTAGGTCATCAACAACAGAACTTATTATAGTTCCACATGTAGCGGAATCAGTCTTTTTCCAAGCTTCAAGATCTTTTTTTTGCCGCGCAATATTACCCTCTTCTAGTTTACTTAAACATTGTTTATACTTTCATGAGCGTTATGATCTTCTAATACATACCATATTTTACGACTCTAGATGTCATAATTGTCACAATTCAATTTCTCACCCTTATTTAAGTCAACAATAATACTTTTTATGTTATGTTTGTTGATAAGAGACAATTTACTTTGATCATTATATGCATGAAATAATCATTATTCACTCAAGCAAATCAATTTTTAATAATGACTTCACATTTAGCATAGAATCAAAATGTTGACTAATCCAAACCTCGTGATAAACATTTATGAATCTCTTACCCAAAGGTACTTGGAGAGAGTCTACTAAAATAGCTAAAGCTTCCCAATCCGAGATTTTACAACATAATTTTCAGTTCAAAGCGTTTCAATTCATGTAAAACTTATATTTTCATAATCTTTTAGCTTAGGTCATAAATGTTTATCACGAAACTTATATTTTCATAATCTTTTAGCTTAGGTCTTCGAATTAATATATCATTCATGTAAAACGGATATTGCTTTCAATTGTTGTATGACATAGATATTGCTCTAATGACGTAGATTTTTTTTTTGAATCAGGTAACATACTCTAATGACATAGACATTGCTTTCAATTGCTTTTCTCAAGTAAAATTGGTTGCAATATTCATTGTTAGACATTCAGAAATTTATATTTCGACAACAATTTTTTTGTATAATTGTTTCTTAAAATTACACCAAATGTCAATTTTTTAAAACCTTTTAAGAAAAGTTTGGTTTTTCGATGCATCGAAAAATCGAACCCCTTCCACCGAACACCGAACCAAAAAATCAAACTTACGAAAAAAAAATTGAAATTAAATCAAAGAACTGGAAAATCAAATTAATTAAGTCCTGTTCAGATTTTCGAATTTTAAGTATTAGTGTCCACCCCTAGATAGATTTGAGTAGAAAGGAAATACAACTAAAATTAATGATTTAACTATATACACAGCGAGCTATTACACTTACCATATAGGTGACAAGTGTAATTATGCATATAAAGTTAAAATTGAACTCAAGTTCGACTCTTTAGAGGATGAGGGATCGGATAAGTAACTACTAACATAGTGAATGAACTACGGAGTATTGCGAGTAATATGATCCTTATGTTAGTAGTGGATCCTTTCCGCATGTGATTGGATTCCTATGTTGAGCAGCAGAAATTGTTGATCTTGCTACCACAAGAATCACCCCAAATCTGCTTTGAGTCTCTTGGAAACAAAGTTTTGATTCCACAAACTAGTTGTCCTAATATTATTGTGTGTTTGTGTTTAGCAAAACAAGAATATTTTCTTATTCAGCCTCTTTTGCTCTTATAATGGAGAAGATATATATATAAAAGAGGACTTAGAAAAACTACCAATAGAAAAACTCTATCACATATTCACTTTTTTATCTTTGTGCGGTAGTTTTCTTTAGGAAATTGAGTAATTTTCCAGCTAACCTCCTTCGGTATTATCTCTTTCAAACGGGTCGCATCAGATCAGTCCACATGGGTGATCCATGATCCAAATCAATATACAACATCTCACACTTCGCACATGATGGACTAGACCCAAGCTGGCACCACACTAGTAACACACACAATTCACATCACAAATAGTTCGTGCGACTTGCGAGGGTCAACAAGTACAATATTTGTACACAAGCGTTGTTCTTGCTCCTATCCAACACATCATATGGTAATAAATTCGAAGAACAGGAAACTAGAGAAGCAATAATATGGCTACTAGCATGGATGGATAGCAACAAAATGTACTACTACGTGCTAAACCCGTACATTCCAAACAATGAGGGAATCGATAAACAAAGGCAAATGCAAAACAAAAGGGGGGAAAAAGGAATTACCAGGAGGGTTTGGTGTCCCATACAGAATCATACTCTAGGGAAAGATAATTGAGATAGCTATCCATATCTTTAACGACTCCGTTTTCGTCGAAGAACGCCGACTCTTTTGGGTCATTGGAATTGATTCCACGAACTGTACTAGTCCTTGTACGTTTAGAAAATTTGTGAGAGGAAAGGAAAGTAATTGACGGAAGTTTCGACGAGAACTCAATATCGGAAAGTTGAGAACGAGCGACGCGGCGGTGGACCGGCGGTGTAGGGCAAAGCAGCGGCAGTAGAACGGAGGAGGAGAGACTCTGAGTTGCTATCATCCTTTTGTTTCCTCAGCTTTATCCAATTCCGACAAAATCGTGTATTTTACTATTTGGGTTTTCCCCCAAATTTTACCTGTTATGGCGCTTCCATTTTGGTGGAAGTACCTTTTTGTGTTTATTTATAAAATCATTGAAATACTTATTTGCATCCGATATTTATAATAAATTATACTAATCTATCAAACTTAACTACTTAGGTGATGAAATCAGGTAAAGATGTATATTAATTAATTTTAAAATTTTATTTACCAATACATATCTAAATATGAGGATTACTATTAAGCTTTTAAAGAAGAAAAAATAACGGATATTAGGATAAATCATCAAGAGTATTGTTTTGATATACTTTTTATTGTAGTTTGAACTTTGAACATTTTATAGTAGTGAAAGCATAATGCAAGAACTTAGTGGCCGTTTGACCTATAGTATTTTATTTTTTTAGACTTTAATTTTGAAAATCACATTTGATCATAAAAATTCTGAAGTTAAATTCTGGAATTTGAAAAAAAAACAAGAAAAACTTGTTCACTTTTTTCACTCTAAAACGCTCGCAAAAATTGAAAAACAATTCTAAAAACACAACTTCAATTTTCAAATACAATTTATCAATTTAAAAACAATAATTATTATTTTCAAATTTCTCAATGAATTTTCATGGTCAAAGGCCTATTTTATTTCCTTCGCGGCTGAGAATGAATTATTAGGACTTTAAAGTAGGGGCATTTATACAAATAACCTTATTTTTTAACCCACTTTAGAACTAACCACCAAGGCCATATAGTGCAAATATCAATATTAATGATGTATGCTCAATTCTTGGACATCAATAGGTTTAAAAGTTGGAATAAGTTAATTAATGCGATAACATGTTCTATTTTTTTAAGTTACAATTTCAAAATTTATGATCAAACGGAAGCTTAAGTAATAGTTTGGCTTGGTCACTCACTAACGATAAAAGCAAAATGTTTCAATGAAAAGAAGTAAAAGTGAGGATGAACAATCAACAAGAAGATTTCTGTAAAGAGCAAGTAAAAATCTATACAATAATGTTTCCTCCTCTCTAGAACTAACAAAAAATGCTTCAAACAACAGTACAGTATAGTAGGATGATCTTTTCTCCTTTACATTGATGCCCCCATCATTTCACAGTAGCAATAATATTTCTTCATTGACCTAAGGATCCATCTGCAATTCTTATGGATTCATCAGCAGAGCGATCATGAAGATGAATATGCGGAAATGGCGTTGAGAGTCCATGAACCACAATCCTTTTATTGTAAACAAGATCATAATTCTTGACTTTAACATAATTGATCCTCATTGGAACCAAAGGACCATTGCCACCTGCAGTAGTCACCACCAATTTCCCCTCTTTGTCCATTGTCATCAGCTCTGTATTAGGAGCCAATTCCGCCAACTCCGACGCCATTAACAGCCTATTAGGCACAATATGAAACCCAAGATTTGCAACATACTCATGCCCAATTCCAACACCAAATATAGACAAATCATCCATCGCAAAAACAGTCATCGATTTCAAATCCGCTAGTTCAGGGTACTTAACCCTCATAGCAAGTGCCACCAAAGTATAACCACCAGTACGCAAACGACCCATCACATCTTTTAACATCAAGCGCGTGGCAGCAAACGCCTCCGTAGGCGGCGGAAGAAACGGGAAGGATAAAGTAGTCATACTCTCAATTCTGCAAGAAATTGAAGAAAGATGAGAGACATACCCCTGTATACCGTGAACAATGACGAACCCATTCTTGTAGATATCCGGTTTGGTAATTTCTACCCCATTAACGAACACTTCCTTTGAGGAATTTCCGGATCGAGATGGGGTAATCGTGAGACATCGAGTTGGGGCTAAAGTTTCAATCTTGGTACCAAATGCTAAACTCCGGAGGAAGTGAAACGAGTAGAGACCAAGAACAGAGTGTTCTTGAAGAAGAAGGGGAATGGAGCAAGAAGGGCAAGTGAGGAGGGAGGAATCAGTAGGGGCAAAAATGGTAAGTGGGAAATTAACGGTGGAGATGGTGGAATTGAGAGAAGCATCAGCAAGGTCATTGAATCCAAGATTTGAGAGAATGACAGCTAACGGAAGTGGTGATGGAGATGGAGATGGAGACAGAGATGGAGTTTGCAGAAGGTGACGACGAGATTCTGATGTTGAACAGAACATTGGGTTTGCAGTGCAGATGAAAATGGAAATGAGGAAGATGAAGAGATTAACAGTGGACGCCATTGATGAATTCTTGAAAAAGCTCAATGGGTTTTTCTTAGAGAGAGTATTTTGGGGATTTGTGAAGGGAAAGACGGTTGACAGAGCGGTTATTCAGTTCAGTTTGTAATCTGTTAATTTTTCTCCCTCGCTAAGAAGAAGACGAGATTTTCTATTTGCAGATGAATATGTTACCAACTTTCTATTTGTTTTTTTAAAAAAAAAAAATTTAAAAATCACCAATATATTTCTATTACTATTGAACTTGCTTCTTTTCTTTAGAGAAAAAAAAAACATAATTATAAATTGTTCGTGTAAAAAAAAATAATGTCCTGCAAAAGGATTTTAGAGATGAGTTTTTTTGAAATATGAGATTTGAACTTTTGAAACAAGGAATGATAGGAGTGTTCACGGTTTAAATAAAAAACTATCCAAGTTGAAAAATCGAACAAAATGATTAAATAAACAGATTTTTATTAGATTTTACATTTTTTAAAATCGATAATATTTGATTTAGTTTTGATTTTTTCTCAAAAATTAATGATGATAATTAACATAACAGGTATAATATATAAAAAAAAAATCATTTTTTTTAATTTTCCTAAATCCGAAACCAAATAAAAAAAATCAAACAAAATAACTTATTTTTCCTATATCTCTTCCTTTCTACAATGATAAATCTCATTGTCATGTTCGTCTCAGACATGGTGTCTCTTCGTCTAGACCTTTTCTGGTTTATGATGTGGTAACTTCAAAATAAGCATTTAAGGGAATCAGGGGTTATGGGAAGGATTCTTTGAATGTGGATAAACTTTGTTTCTTCAACGTCTTTTTCGATGTCTATTCCAATCATCTTCTTTGGTCATCTTTTATAACGTCTTCTCTGATTGTCACCCATCAATCACAATAAAAATCAGTTTTGTGAGAAGTCCAAAATCTGAAACTAATGAACCAACAATGTCAACATGAAAATATGACAAAAGAGGTACAAATGACAATGCTAACTATGTATTCACAATTAAGAAAGAGAAAGATGGATTTTAATGGGAAAAAAAGATTTAATGCTTAAAAATGATATGGCGTGCGTGTAATAAACACAAAGGAAACTTATTTGGTTACTTTTGTCACGTCAACATTTCAGATGACATTTATTCAACTATAAATTGTTTAGGGGCAATAGGATTGTAGTTAAGCTTAAGTGAGTCGTTGAGATTTTGGATATAATTCGAGGGGGGTATTTATACATTATCCCGATTTTTTACACTGTAACAATAAAACATATTTAATGTAATTCCATAAGTGGAGTTTAAGAAGGATAATATATATGCCGTTTTACCCCTATTCTGAGAAGGTAGAGAGTTTGTTTCAGATAAATCCTCAGCACTTCAAGCAAAGCACAACAAAAATCAAGTATGTAAAGCAAATACAATAGTGAAAATTCATAATGGAAACAATGGAGAGGAGAACACTTGTAACACATCGCAAATTCTATGCTAAGGATTCGAACCATTCGTCGTGAGCATATTTAATTGAACGGGTGATATCCTACTTGTAAATGTGTGTTAAGGTTAATTTCTAAGTGTGGAAAGTGTATCAGATGTGGTTTAGGGTCATAAGGGATCTCTAATACCAAGCGAAGTTCTAAACATTTCTATCGGCTAAGTTTTCGCATGAGTCCATATAAGGTCGACTTCAAACGACCATATCTCTTAGAATATGAAAAGTTAGGTGACCCATAACTTATCAAATTAAAGTTTTATGAGTTTTCTTTCCAACGCCGCCAAGTTTGCATCAACCGACTTTGGAGTAAAAAGTTATGACTGATTTACTAGAGTCACTTTCACCTAGCAGATGTTCCGCGATCGCTTCTCGATTCATAGAGAAAACGGACCTCACTGTCCACTTGAATAAAAAAAATTAGGGTATTTTTGTCCTAAAAACCTTTGGGGAGTTATCTAAATAACCCTAATCGTGTAGAAAATTAGTTTTTCATAATTAAACCCTCTCATTCACTCCTAAATTCCTACGCTCAAGAACTTCAAGAAACACCAAGGTTAGGGTTCATCTTCCAAGATTCTTCTTCAAACCTTTTTATTCTCTATATAATCTATGACTTTCAAAAACAAATCATACTTGAGGGGTTTTGGTAAGTAAGAATCTATTTCAGCTTGAAAAATCTTATCTATCACTTCCTCATTTGAATGTGTTGTTAAAGCTATGATGGGAATACAAATTTCATATCACGCCTCTACTTGGCTAACACATATTGTTGTTGAAAATCCATCCATCTCCGGCATCTGCCACAAAACAAAATAAAAAATGATATAATTAAGTTATATATACTGACAATCAAATATATCAGTATATATAACTTAATTATATCGTTATTTGTTTAGTTTTGTGACAGATGCATGAAATGGATGGATTTGCAGCAACAATATGCATTAGGAAAGTAGATGTGCGATATAAAATTCGTATTTCCATCATGGCTTTAACAGTGCATTCAAATGAGGAAGTGATAAATAAGATTTTCAAGCTGAAATTGATTCTTACTTATCGAAATCCGTCAAGTCTGATTTGCTTTTGAAGCTATATATTATATAGCGAATAGAAATGCTCAAGAGATTATAGAAAAATCATTATTTCATTGAGTCAAGCGGAAATAAACCAATAAATTAGGATTTGAAAAGTTGTTTCAATTGATATTTTTATATTATCTCTACCAGATCCAATAAGAAGATTCAATGAAATGACACAATACATATTTGTTACCACTACATTAAAAATTTCACTTATATGTTAAATGTAAAATATTATTCTTACAAAGAATTAATTTCTATATTATTTATTTAAAATAATTTTACAACGAAAAATATTTAATTGAAATAATAATATGAAAAAAGATACCATAATACTTATAATTAGGAAAACAATTAATTAGGAATACTATGTTTTAATAAATACTTCATCAATTGTGTTAGTTGTTTATATTCTCTTTTACATATTCATTTCTTTCTATTTGTGTTGATGTAACACTTATCTGGACGAAGACAATGTTCATATTTATTGGAAAACTAGTGAAGTTAGACGCGCTTCACACTGTTATAATAGCTCGTTAAATTCACCAAACAACTTTTTAGAATAGTTTAGTGCTTAAAATATTCTAATTTTTTTTTGTAGTGTTATCTAAATGACCAAACATTTCAGATTTCAAATTTTAATTAAGTTTATTATCAATACTTTAGTTTTATATGTTTCATAATTTTAAATCGCTCAAGAGTCTTTATCTTTTGAAAATATTTTTGACATCGCTAAAATCACTCCTTATTTTTGTAATGAAAAGAGAATTTGATTCAATCAATATATTAAATAAAAGCTTATTTAATATATAAGTTTTTACAAAAACATGTTTTTCTTGGATATTTATTTGTGTTCCTTTAAGCGGAGAGTTAAATTTCTACGATTTCATCCTATAAAAGTAAAATTATATATTGTGTTTACATCAAATAAATCAATGTTAAAAACTTGTTAAAATCATGAAACTTATATATATTCAATAAATATACAAATATTATAGAAGCGATTTATCATCTTTCCTCACTATTTCTATATATTTTTTCATCATCCTCCTTTTTCTCTTTATATTCTGCCTAAAATAGGTTTTTTTTTTTTTTTTTTTGCCTATAGGTTCAAATATTGAAAAACACTACTTCAACTTACGTACAGAACAATAACAATGCAAATGAAACAAAGTGGTATATCATAAAATAAAAAAAGTAATACTTTTTTAAATATTTTTTATATTTATTTAATATATGATTTTCATAATTTTAACGTTATTATTTGATATAAATCTCCTCTATTGATATATTTTTTTTTAAAATAGTTATCAAAGACTTTAAATAGGCAAAAATAAAATAAATGTGGGTTGCTTTGATGACCTTTCTAATAGATGCATTTATTTCTATTTTTTAAAAATAATAATTAATTAATAAGCATTTGCATATTTCTATTGAGAACGTTATTGCACTTAAAATGTGAAATATGAAAAATATGGACTACCTCATTAGCTAATTCAGAAAAAAAGTGTAATTAGACTAAGAACACTAAGAAATTATGATAAATAATAACCAAAAACTTCACCTGATTTTGACAAACTCTTCTCAATGTTCTGTAAAAATAATATTGCAATATACGAATAAATCTCAAAATTTCCTGCAAAAATGAAGCAAAAGTTAAACACATGTCTCATTAATAGAAACAACTACATATTGATCTTTACATATTAGTATTTAATCAATGTGAATTTCTTTTTCATTATTTAGCATATATTTATTGATGAAAATTCAAATTAAAATGAAACACTAAAATTTAAAAGTAATAAAATGGGGAGATAAAAATAAAAAACAAATTACATACCTTCTAAATTTTTGTCTTTGTATCTGCTAAAAAATTATCCTCAAACCTGAAATTTCGCACTTCAGAAGTATTATAATTAGTTATTCAATAGTAACCTTTATGAAAGTCAGAGAAAGAACTATCTACCTTAATGGAAGCTTAAAAAGCCATCACCTAATTAACTTTTTGCTTCTTCATGAAAATGAGTACATGTTGGATAGTTGAAGAAGTAGTGAAAAGGAGTACATGTTGGACAATCTTAGAGATGCTTTAGAGGAAAGAAATGCAATGTTATTTTGGTGTGATTCAATTAGGTGTCATAAAATTGCTCATTAAACAATTGAGAGTTATGGGTATTAATACTAATTAAGCGTAGAAATTATGAAAATGAACATGTTTAAGTTATATAGATGACTTTTCAAAATAATTTAATAATAATAATAATAATTTAGAAAAATGAAATAAAAAGTCAAAAAAGGAGAAAAAAATAAATATGATTCTAGATCAAAGAGGCACACCACATCATATATAGGATTGGGATCAATTAATTTACTCAAAATATTATTACATGTCTGAAATATTATAAATGTCTTTTACCAATCACAAAAAAAAAAGGAAAATTACAAAAATACATTATCATACATGAAAATTTAATTACACTCTTAAATATACTATTACTATCAAATGAATACACTAAGAATTTTATAAATAATATTCTTATATAAATAAAAATAGTTCTCTTATATCATTAATATACATAATGAAGAGGAATGTTATGTCAACCATTCAGAGCTATACCCCAAATAAGAGACAGGAGAAGAGGAGAAGGAGAGACAAGAAAGAAATAAGGAGGGGGAGTAGACACATCAATCTTCCAAAATAGAGGAACAACAAAAGAATAAAGATCAGGGTAAATTCACAGAGCAGAAAAACAAGTAGGGAGGGGGTTGGAGAGGATAAGGTAGGGGTTAGCACTGAAAATAAATTTGGGGCTTTGAAGGATTAGGAAAATACAGGAGAGTCGCAGGGAGAGCAACAAAAAAGGAACGGATAGTCAATACAAAAAAATGAGTAGAGAAAGTGTTTACGGTCAAAAACAACTTGACAAGGGGATGTGGGCCGAAGAATAAAGAGGGGGAAGAAATAAGGGCAAAGAGTAAGGAGAGAGAGAACATTGCTAGTCCGGGTGAATTGAAATCTATAGAAAAGGACAAGGTAATGGAGGGGAAAAATAGAATGAAGTGGAAGAGGAATCAGGTTCCAAATATGGGGAAATGGGTGGTTATCAAATATAGCATTTCTGATTTAGAGGAGATCACAAATGAGGAGAAACAAAGGAGAAGAGAGAGGGATGATAATGAATAAATTGAAGGAAATATAGACAGAGCGGCAAGGGATAGAGATTTATCGCCAAAGAAAATAAGGCTTTAAGAGAGTGGATCCAAGAGAGGTAAGCTAAGTCAAGCTCCACTTCTTTTGCAAGTGAAGACAAGATTAGACAATGACATAATTTTCAGCAGCTATCGGTGGAGTGCAAAAGAATTTTGAATGCAAATAAGTCAAACATTTCAATACTAAGGATCAAAGCAAGAAAGATCAAATTTCAAGAGCTATATAAACTTGAGCATGCATTACTTTAGAATCATTTTCAACAACATGCCTCACAACTATGATATTTTTAGAAAATATTTTTGACACTATATGACTTACATAACTTTGGCCACTAAGCTACCTAGTCTAGACTACAACAACTTACAAAAAAAATTCTCTAGTAAAAAGCGAGGATTTGGGGTCGGATGGGGAGTTACAGATCTGGGGTTGGGACGGAATTCCACAGTGAAGTAGGTCAGGAGCGTTTGAATATCTCCATTTATGCTTCAGCTAGAAAAAGAAAATCAGAGAGGAAGAAAATAGGGAAAAGAAGCAGATAAAGAAGAAGGCCACTTACAGAGAGTTGCGAGCTCAACCATAATACCAGGCTCCTTTATTGAAACCACTTCTGGGATCCTTGTTCCACCGGATTATGTCTCTACAGGAGAAAATGAGGAAGTTAGAAATTACAAATGAAGAAGGAAAAGAGCAAGCTAAAAAAATCTTACCTTTGCAAGCTGAGAAACAGGGTTAACATGGCAAACAAGAGGAAGTGTTGATGATCTATAACAAAAGAAAGAGGAAGGTTGGACTTCATACAGCTCCAAGCGGCGATAGGTGGAGAAAGAAAATGAGCTCAAATTTGGAAAACCCCATCTTCTAGGGTTTTGATATAGAAGTTGGTCATTCCTTTTAATGGACTGGGCCATATATTCTCTCGTTGTTTTGGGCTGATCCAATTTTTGGATTTGGTTTTGTTTTGTACAAATTTATTTGAAATGAATAAAAAGATCTACAAGCTCCACTATTTAATTAAAAAAATCTTTAACAATATACATGTTTCAAAAGCATTTGTTTGAATTATTAATTGCTCAAAAATGTACAAAGATGAGTTTTCATCGGAGATATATTTAGATTTTGAAATAAGTTGATGTGGTCTACTACACCTTTCACCAATTTTGTGTATATGCCCACCAACATATATTCGCCCATTGCTCTAGGCTCTATAAGCTAGTTCAAAGAATTCATGGCCCTTTCTCTCTCTTTCTTTCCAATTTTTTACCCCTTAGTTTCATATTGTATTCATGTCACTATTTGCTTTATAGATGATCGTGATCTTGTATTGAGTATTTAATTGATACAACTTTTCAAATTCTTTAGATTTTTTATGGAAAAAAAGAGAATGTTGGTTAATGAGCAAATAACGGTGGATATATTTTAGGTGAATTTAGTATAAAGCATTAAATTACTAATGTTGAACTTCTAATTATGTAATTAAAATATTGCTATTTAATTAGATTTTGATTTGTTGTAGGGGGACGAAATGGTAAACTAACAGTAAGAATACTAAGCCGATTTGCCTAAGGAACATGTTATTCTATTTGTTGCTTTGTCGAGTACTGACACTGCGTTATGTAAAACAAGTAAATTAATGACATAATTCTTTATTGTGGAAAACCCCGGTTGATAAAGAATAAAAAAAAAATACGACCTACACCTCTGTAGGATTTAACTCAACTTCACTAAACTTTGAGCCTCGAAAAAAGATTACAAACCTATGTAACCTAAGGAATTATAAACATCATATATACATCAAAATTTCGTAGGACTCTACCAAAGGAGTTCTGTTTCGGTTAGGGTTCTTGGAGACTACTTTACCATAAACCCTAACTCTTGCCTATAACTAGGGTATTATATTCCCTTGAGGAGGCATCTCGAATATTCCACAAATTAATGAAATATTCATAAAGAGATCAAATTCAAATCATCCTAGTTCGATGAATACGCCACCAACGACCCTTAAATCATGGAGAAAACTTAAGTGAAAAATAATCAACGAATGAACAAATTTGTACCCACAATATTTATCAATAAAACTATGTTTCGTCATATTTTATTTGTGATTGTAATTTATTTTCTACAACCTATAAAATTTGTTGCAAATAAATTGGCACGCTAGTGGGACCAAATTTATCCTTTATCTCCTCTCACAAATCATATCTGCAAATCTGAAGCCATAAAACTGCAAAGATTTGCTCTATTTATATGGGTACTTTAAGTCTCGTCTTTGAATTTAATCAAGTCTACACTTCGACAAGCCTTGAAGTAGGGGGCATTCGTAGACATTAAAACTTTGTAGGATTCTACAAGAGGAATTCTATTTCAGTTAGGGTTTTTAGAGACTACCTACCTTAAATCTTAGCTCGTGCCTATATAAAGGGTAATATATTCCCTTGAAGAGAAATCTCAAATATTTCGTAAAATCATTTGATATTCATAAAGAGATCAAAAAATATATGCTAGACTCTAGGATTAATATAACCATGGCTAAATGGATCTTGTTGTGTTCATCAATTTTTTTTTACTATCCCTCTGCTCCTTTAGTATAACAAATATTTCTAGATTGAGGATTGATATAACCAAAGCTAAATGGATCTCGAGGATTCATAAACCAATCTCGCCTAACTCGTATACATTAGAATTTTTTTTAAAGACATCAGCCCCGCAAAATAGAACAGCCAGCAAAAATCTAAATCCCCCTCCTACTGATACCAATAACAATAATATTCCCAAAGAGGACTACAATTAAAATGACAAATCGAAGTCCACATTTGCTGCTACTGTCCAGGCAACTCTGGCAGCTACAACAGCTTCTACTACTATTGATATTCAACAATGTGAGAACTGAGGATAGTCGATCACACAGTGATGGAGCACAGGATAGAGCTGCTTATGTTGATTCCTACACTGATCCATGCCCCTATGATCTCAATAGCAGTGGTGGTTTCCATAGTGATTGGAGTAGATCATCAGGATCTCCCAATTATAATCAGATGATGTAGCATATTGACAATCTAGAAGTTTAGAGAAAAGGATACGGGGTTCTTATTTACACTTCAAAGAACGTTTTTAAGGCATTTGAAATGGCTAACATACGATTATCCGGTGACTTGAAAAAAAAGACTTATTTGACTAACTTTGGAAAATATTTAATGTGAATAATATTTAGAGTTTTTTGGAAAGTATTAATAAAAAAAATTAAGACAACTTAGAAGAATTTAGAAAGGAAAAAAAGATTTTTTTTATCAAACAAGTGACTAAATATGATAAGTAATTAAATAAAATTACTTAAAGGTTTAATTTAACATAACAAAAGGTTCATGGTTAAGGGACTTAATTAAATTAAACAAAACAAAAATGTTAGAGTTAATACAAAACAATGATAAGCTAATAACAAAAATAAAGCAAAGAAAAATTTCAAAACTTAGGCCTGTTTGCCCAAATTCAAAAGTTGTTGGACTTTTGGCCCAAATTCTTTCTCTTGGGCCTGTTATTTAGTCCTTTGGACTGTATACTTTTGATGTATACTGCCGTAATTCCTGTATTTTAGCTCCCCTTTCGCCCTGTATATTAGCTTCCTTTGGACCTGTTCATTAGCTTCCTATGGAAAAAAATGGAGGCTGACTCGATAAGAGGATATTGGGTTTCAACCCAACTCGAGATGCAAAGATAAAGAGTCCATAAGGGACTCAGATGATTTCACATGGATCAAATGAATTAGAATATGAACGAATCTAGTATCCAACATGATGATCAGATCATATAAGCAGTAGAATAAACAACACGAAAATTCACATGATTTTTACTCTAGATCACCTATGTATTCTGAGACAGTAGGGATTCAAATGCATACATAATATATATCATACATTTCAAGAAAAGATCTTTTAAGTTTATAATTAGATTATCGCAAATAGCACTTCAAACTCCACAACTCTATTTATTTCCAAAGAAAAAGAGTCATTCAATTGCACATTTAAACGAGAATAGAACTAGAGTGGGTTCATAATAACCAATCATCTATTCAAGTCTAAATCTTAATATTTTATGTCTTGTAGCCAAAGAAGTATTCCAAGCCCTACAATCTAAATACAATTAGGAATCATGGAAAATGGAAATACTTCTTGACAAAAGGCAACATAGAAGCAGAAGTGCAATTAGGAATCAAAAGAAAGAGAGCTTGAGATAATTTTTAACAAAATTGTAGGAAATCAATAGCATGCACTTGTCCAAATCATGCCACACCAAATGCAATGTCCAAATAGATACGAAAATATGCATCAGGTCCTCCAACAAGAAAGAAATCTCCCCAATGAAGTCTAGCACGAGCCATTTTGACCAGCACGAGCCATTGTCAATGAAACTCTAGCAGGCTGCCAGGGTAGAGCCCTGTGGGTTTTGCAAGGAAGACATGTTACACACACCCCCAACGAGTTACAACACCTTCATAACCTTTACCTTAGGTGACACCAATGATATCAATCCTCTCATCCTTCTTGAAAATAACATCAACTGGAACCTGCTTCTCGAAAAAACCATATGCAAAATCAACCTTCTGAGCAATTGTAGCACCATTCACCTGGATGTCCATCAAATGGGCTTTACTCTGTTATTTAAACACATATATTATAGCTAGCTTCGATATCCACTACATATATATTCATAAAAATAATTTAAAAACAAGATATTGAATCTTACTAGAGATCTTCTTTTTATGCCAGTTTTCAGCTCGTATAATAAACGGCACAAAAGATTAACTAACAAAAAGCATCTCCACAACTATAGGAAATTTCCATCAGCATTAAGGTCACAGATAATAATAGAACAAAGGCAGAATAAACTAGAATAGTAAAAAGTTCTTTTCTAATTGGAAATGGCAACATAAAAGCAAGTAATTGTTTCCAATAGTTGAATTAAAATGGGAGCCAAAAGAGCAATTAGTAGCTAGTAAGTAGCAGTGGTAGCTAGTAATAAGTAGCAGTACCGAAATCACTCCAGTTGAGCTCCATAATAAAACTAATGCAGCAACACCCTAATTATATACTTATCTATCATTCCTCTGCATTGACCCTGCAAGAGAAAATTCAAAATCGGGATAAGTTAAAATTCCGTTGATAAGAACTTAAATGAAGAAATGATGATTCATATAATCGATCACAACTTGTTTGAGATTGAGGTATAATTGTTGTTGTAACTAATATGATGACTAGTGAACTTTATTGTCTAAACGTTTAATGTTGTTGTAGCTTGAGCTATCTGTATTTAATTCTTTCTGACGCATTGTAGATGCAACATGATCGCTGCATTTTAGCAGATTTCAACGAAATCACACCAAGTTTATCAGACATATCCAGGATTCTGCATCCGAGATCTACTCGTCTATTTTTAAAGCTTAGAGACATTGACAATTTTGTCGGGTGTGATAATTTTGGATCATTCATTTAATTGGTGTGCCTCTACTTATAGACCCCTAATGTGGTCTGGTCCTTCTGTAAACTTAGTGCACTGAAAAGTGGTCATTCTGTTGTTGCATTACTATATTAGAAAAGAAAAGGCTAAATAGGGGAAGAACAATGAGAATACTTGTGCCATTAATCTGGTAACGCATTAAAGAAAACAACAACCAAGAACTGCAATCTACAATGATACATCATTCACTTCTGCAATCTACAATGATACCTAAATTCACAAATAACCATCACTATTTGCAGTCCACCAAGAACAAAATACACAACAACATCAAATTCAGTGTACGTCACAATCCACAGTAGTATCGAATTCATAAAATTCTTGTCACAACTCACATAAGTAATACAACAAAAATAAACAAGGAAAATCATTACCTGATCGTAACTATCTACTTTTGTCAGTGATTCGAAGTTGTGTCATTGCCGCTATTTAGGCTTATCTTGGCACAAATCCAGTATCTAAGCTTCAGGAGAAAAGAAAAATGTGGTGAGTTAAAATGGAAAATTACACCAAATTCTCAAGAAGAGTGAAACTAGAACAACCGATCAAAAAAATCTGAAACATAAGCAAAAAAAAGCTCATACATTCAAATACCCCAAAATAATCAGTAATTTTGTACAATACTTCCCAATCAGAGATTCAATCTTCGGTAAAATCAAGCCATTGTGAAGACTGAGATGAGGAAATCCAAAGAAGTGAGAGAAGTGCGAAAAAATTACCTAAAATGGCGAAGAAATGGGTGGAGGACAGGAGTAGGGGAGATGTAAGAAGTGAGAAATGGTAAAAAAGTTCTAGAGTATTTTGAGATTATTTGTATTTTGGAATTAAAAATATAAACTTGCTTATATATTTTTATCTTCGGTAAAATCAAGCCATTGTGAAGATTGAGATGAGGAAATCCAAAGACGTGAGAGAAGTGCGAAAAAATTACCTAAAATGGTGAAGAAATGGGTGGAGGAGAGATGCAGGAGTAGTGGAGATGTAAGAAGTGAGAAATGGTAAAAAGGTTCTAGAGTATTTTGAGATTATTTGTATCCAAAGACGTGAGAGAAGTGCGAAAAAATTACCTAAAATGGCGAAGAAATGGGTGGAGGAGAGATGCAGGAGTAGGGGAGATGTAAGAAGTGAGAAATGGTAAAAAGGTTCTAGAGTATTTTGAGATTATTTGTATTTTGAAATTAAAAATATAAACTTGCTTATATATTTTTATCTTCGGTAAAATCAAGCCATTGTGAAGATTGAGATGAGCAAATCCAAAGACGTGAGAGAAGTGCGAAAAAATTACCTAAAATGGCGAAGAAATGGGTGGAGGAGAGATGCAGGATTAGGGGAGATGTAAGAAGTGAGAAATGGTAAAAAGGTTCTAGAGTATTTTGAGATTATTTGTATCCAAAGACGTGAGAGAAGTGCGAAAAAATTACCTAAAATGGCGAAGAAATGGGTGGAGGAGAGATGCAGGAGTAGGGGAGATGTAAGAAGTGAGAAATGGTAAAAAGGTTCTAGAGTATTTTGAGATTATTTGTATTTTGAAATTAAAAATATAAACTTGCTTATATATTTTTATCTTCGGTAAAATCAAGCCATTGTGAAGATT
>JAJONR010006053.1:0-54969 GCA_029582245.1 Solanum etuberosum | reverse complement strand
GAAGAAGAAGAAGAAGAAGAAGAAGAAGAAGAAGAAGAAGAAGAAGAAGAAGAAGAAGAAGAAGAAGAAGAAGAAGAAGAAGAGGAGGAGGAGGAGGAGGAGGAGGAGGAGGAGGAGGAGGAGGAGGAGGAGGAGGAGGAGGAGGAGGAGGAAGAGGAGGAGGAGGAGAAGAAGGAGAAGAAGGAGAAGAAGGAGAAGGGTCAAGCCAGGTCAAGTCGCCAATAGTCCAAGCTTTGTGAGCAAGGTATGATAGCTTTTTCATCCATGGACATCTTCCATCCATGGAGTTTCCTAGTTTTCCCCAATTGTGAAAATGAAATTTTCAATTCAAGTTAGGGTTCCTTCCAATATTGTGGGTTATGTTGATTATGGATCCAATTGAGTGGATATTGATTGCTTAGGATAGAATTAGTAGTGAATCATGCTATTATGATGAAAGTACATGTTTTCTATGCCTAACCCTAATCTAGATGATGAAATTGATGTAATGTGGGTTTATGCCTTGAAAAGGGAAATTGCAGATTTAGAGATGATCTTCTAGGATTGATGATATGTATAGTAATTGCTTGAGAGTAAAAGCATATAGAGATGAATTGAATTAGATTAAAGTATATTTGATGGATCATGATTAGTAATGCTAGAGATTGAGTCTTTATGATGATATATGATTAAAATTGTTTAAGAACGAAACATGTGATTAGAATGCCATGAGGCTTAGGCCTATTAGATACCTATGAGAAGTATTTCTTGAGAGTAAAGCTTGTAGCTATGGATGTTGGTTCCTAGGGATTTGAGGGTAAAGCTAATGTGTTGAATTATGTATGTTAAGGCTTTAAGAGTGAAGCTTGCATGTGAATGGTAGACTATAGATAGAATCTAGTGGAAGGACTTTACCTACCTAATCTACCTTATGAATGTTTGATTGTATGAAGTGATAGAATCACTTGAGTTATGATGATATCCATGTCTAATGTTAGAATTCTAGATGTGATGATTGAAAGAGAGATTTGGACCTCAAGGAGGTAAAGTATGATATTTATGCATGTTTTATGAATTCTATGTAAATGCTGTAAGAACACTTTGAGAGTGAAGTGTCTATGGTTATGATATTGTTGTCGTGTTGTTGGGAGGTTATTCTCACGCATGATCTAAGAGTTATCTTATGTATGAAACTTGGATTGGTTGTCAAAGACATCCTTCCATAAGACAACAGTTAAGTAAGACTTAATAATTATCTTGTGAGATGTAAGCTTAGTACCGAGTGGATATTGACAATGAGATGGAGGCTCACACGTAGTTGAGTCCGGGCTTCCAAAATGGGAACTCTCACATAGTAGAGTCTGGGTTTCCCAAAGTAGGTCTCCTGAGATGGAAGCGTTCACCTAGTGGAGTCCGGGTTCCTAGTAGCAATCTCCGTATCCAATGAGCTAAGACATGCTTGAAGAAGTATCTCGTAGTGTTCAAAATAATAATAAACTAAGACATGCTTGAAGAAGTATCTCGTAGTGTTCAAAGTAATAATGAACTAAGACATGCTTGAAGAAGTATCTCGTAGTGTTCAAAATAATAATAATAATGAACTAATAAGATGTGCTTAAAGAAGTACCTCATAATGTTCAAAGGTTTTAAAACGAGGGACTAGTCTCTAACCAATAAGTATGATTATGATGAAACAAGGATACTTCAAGAAAGTATCGTAAGTATGTTTTATATGAGATTTGCTTATATGATGTATGCTTAGATTGGATTGTTGCTATAGATGCTTTCCTTGATATGTTTGACTTAAGGTGAAGGTTCCCTTGTCTATGAGAAATAAGCTAAGGATGAGATATAAAGATGGCAAATATGTATGATGGCCTAAAGTGGTACTTAGCATGGTTGAGACTGTGGGGTCTCATCCATGCAATGCACAAGTATGCTTTGAGGTTACTTGTGAAGTGGTTCTCTTATATTATGATTATCTAAGTATTGACTATGCTTATGAATATGATGTATCTCTTATGCTTATGGATTATGCCTTATGTTGACTAATGCGTATATCATGTCGATGTTGATGATTATGGCTATGACTATGTTGTTATGCTAGCTATCATATTTAGTACTTGATTGTACTAATGCATACTCTTGTCTACATTCTTATCAAATGTAGGGTTCGGTGATATTGAGTTCCATCCCCGTGGCTAGGTTCCTAGTAGAGCAAGGATCGAAGACTTGGTGAGTCCTCATAGCATCGAAGATTTGATCACCTTTCCTTTATGTCTTTTATTTTCATGTTAGAACTGTTGTATGGGTTGTGTCTCAAAGACATTTATGGTTTTAGATGGTTTGAGACAAGTGCTATAGACTTCCGCTCGTTTTATAAAAGGACTTTGATATTATGGAAAATGTTTTAAATTTCCGTATCATTTCTATGTACTTTATAATATGATATGCTAAGGGGCTTGTATAAGGCCTCTCGGGGTCGTGTACGCCTTGTTACATCTAGGGGGTACCCCTGGATCGTGATATATTGAATCGGATGTCACGTTCCGACACGATATTATTGGATTGGGTGTCACGTTCCGACACGGTAACATTAAAGGAAAACATATTGAATTAACTTAATGTACTCAATCTCAAAGAATCCATTTCCCAAATGAGCGTGGTGTGGGGGCATGAGTCCTTGTGTGTGTTTGATATTTTGACTGATTACTTACTTGATTCGGTGCTGTTGTCACTTGTTCGTGTTCTTTGTTGTTTGCCACATGCTAAGTGCTATAGTTGATTTCATGTTATTACTTTATGCATATTAGTTTCTATTTTGAGTCGGCCCATGATATCTACTCAGTACATATTTCCCTGTACTGAGCCCTATTTGTGTTTTTCTTTGTTTTCCCTTGTGGAGTGCAGCGAGTGTACCAGCGACTTCGACTCGCCCTCAGCTCTAGCCAGTCTCCAGCATATCAAGTTCCAGGGTGAGCTATTCAGTCAAGCTCGTGTTGGATTCTCTCGGTCATGACATGATGTCCTTAAATTTCAGACATAGACCATCCTATTTATTTATTTTGGTGTCTTTAATACTCTTAGACTTGGTATTTTGAGAATAGGTCCTTGATGTGATGACTTTCAGGTTTTGGGGATAATATGTAACAAACTATAGAGGTTTAGTTTATTGGTTACATTAATAAGTTTTGAGCTTCCGCATTATGGTTGTTATCCATGGTTGAACAATTAATAAAAGTTGGGGTTGAATTCATTGGTTCGTCCACCTAGGAGGTTAAGTGTGGGTGCCACTCATGACTCGTTTTGGGTCGTGACATTGTATCATGATATATAAAAGCATAAACATCAAGCTAAAAGACTTTTAACATACCGGTAACAACATTAGGAGAAGCCTCTTGATCATGTCAAGTTTGGAGTGCATAGAACCAGATTTTCCTTGGAGCACTTGAACCCAAACCACTTTGCGGAGCTTGCCTACCGTCTTTTCCTTTGTCAATTCTAGATGAACAATCCCTCAAGTGGTGACCACTCTTACCACAACAAAAGTAATTATCCATACCCATCAAACATTTCCCCGAATGACTCTTGCCACACTTTTGATATGTGGGAGCCGAAGAACCATTTCCACCACCATTTCCTCCTTTAGGCTTAGGGTTAGACACCCTTTACTTGTTGAACTTAGGAGACAGAGCATTGAAGGAAACTTGACCGGAAAACCTTTATCGGAACTTAGAACGATTATGTCCAGCGGACCTTGAATGTGAAAAGTCAGCATCACCTGTCTTTATCCTCTTTACCTCCCTAGATGTTTCCTTAAGTTTCTCCTCTTCAATTTTTTGAGCATGAATCATTAGACGAGAAATATCCATTTCCTTAATGAGCATGGTGGTACGACATTCCTTAACCACCATTTCGGACACACCCGAAAAAAACTTACTCATCATTGCCCTAGAGTCAGCAACCATAGTTGGAGCATATCTAGCCAAATGAGTAAATTTAATGCATACTCCTTCACACTCATATTCCCTTGACGAAGGTTGATGAATTCACATACCGTTTCCTCCCTCATCTCAATGGGACAGAACCTATCAATGAAAGCAACCTTAAACTTTTCCCAATCAAGAGAACCCGCATCAGCCGCCCTTTCCATTGGCTGAACCAAACTTGAGCAACACCCTTAAGTTTATATGCGGCCAATTCTGCCTTTTCCACCGGCGTCACTCCCATGATCATCAACACTTTGTATACCTCATAAATAAACTCTTGAAGATCTTCCTCAACCTTAGAACCATGAAACTCTGGGGGATTCATTCTAGTGAAATCCCCACTCTAGTTTCCACCATACCCACATTTGGGTTCAAGGGGACCATATCCTCCTTATTGGATTAAGCCGTCATGGCTTGGTCCAACACTTGAAAAGCAACCTTAAACTCAACATTAGTCACTTTTTCGGCCAAAGGGCCAGCCGAAACTTGTGGAGCTTCTTGAGGAGCTTCTCGTTCCACATTCTCATTAAAATTCCTCCTAACGTATGCTCTTCGAGGGGCCATATCCTAAAAAGGATCGGATAAGGATTACGAGAGAGACAACTAGAGTTACTCGCATGACTTTAGAATGATGAAAAAATTTGAATTTTCTAAACATCTTATAGCCTCTTATTCATAAATGTGGCGCGCTTCATATTCATGAACAACACTCTACTCGACGTGGCCTATGAGACATCTTAGGACCTTTCTAAACCTTATGCTCTGAAAACCAAGTTTTTCACGACCCAAAGTAGATCCAAGGTGTGTTATGATGTATAGAACCCCGACAGGCCCTACACAAGACACTTGGCATACATAATACAACGCAATAGAAATAAAGACTTTAAAAGATAGAATTTATAGATCCAAAAGATTTTGAAAAGAGAAAGTCTAACATACGTCTCAAAGCCATCTAATACATCATAAGAAAAGTGATTGGGACCTAAATCATACATCACATACAAAGTGTAAAAATAAAATGACCTAAAGCAATAAAAGCATCTCTATTCCCGGAACATGAGGACTCACCATACTGCCACGAGTATGCAAGGCAGGAGCGTCAGACCCTACATTAGTGAAACAATGTAGGCACAAGTATGCATTAGTACATGGAATGTACTAAGTATGAGGCGATATGCATAAACATAGGCATGATAAATAAATGACTTAAAAATGAGTAGGCATGATCATATTGATAAATTTGAAAGCTTTAAAGAAGAATGACATGAAAATCATGAAAACATGGTCAAGTACATTAACATAAAGGACATAAGAAAAGTTTTGAAGAAAACATAATCATTTTATGGGATATTAGCTTTAACCGTTAAATAAGACCATGAGAGCTATATCATGGAATCTGGTATATCCCTCAGACCGAAAGAAGGGGAAACTACTTATCAAGTTAGAATCCATACATATCATCTTTTGCTAAAGTGGATCCACTAGCTAAGTCATTTAAGATAATCCTACGGGGGAATGTAGTTTGGTACTAGAGGTTGCTACTAGAGACTACCCTATTTGAGCCTCCACCTCAAAGCCCTCTCGGTGCTAAGTCTAAATACCAACGGACTAGATAAAAGTCAAATATTAATTTAACATAGGGAAAGGCAATGATCAATACCGATCCACATATTTCAAAATCAAAACATAGAATAGCTCCTTAAACATAATTCAACATAGATGAGAAAACCTTTCATCAATGTGAAATCATTTGTGAGAAAAACCTTTCACAATCATAATCATCATAGTAAGTGAGAAATCATTTCACAATAGTATTAATACTTTCCTTTCAAAGCATCCCCAAATCATTTATAATCATTTAATAAAAACATGCATATCTTCATCATATCATAAATCAAGGATTCATGGGTTCTTCATAGTTACATAGTTGAAAGCATAATTTAGGTACGGGTCAATGCAATTTCAACTAAATATCATGGATTAACATCAATTCATCCATTAGAAGACTTAATTAACCATAATCAATCATAATTATATGAAACCTACATTCATTGAATTGAAACCCTAATTTGACCAATTGAAAATTGAATTAGGAAATTGAAATCCTTAGGGACCCCATGGAGGAAAGGACTCCATGGGTGAATACACATGCTATAATCCCAAAAAGAATGGAGGATTGAAAACTTGGATGAAAGCCTAACTCTTCTTCTTATTCTTCGTCTTCCTTAGTCGGGAGAGAACTTGGAGAGTGAATTTGATGAAGTTTAGGGAATTTAGGAGAATGAGTTTTTAATGGATAATTTGGTGTCATGCCCCGAGCCTGCACCCTGGATGTGGCCGGCACTCGAGAACTATTCTTTGCCCCAAGCGAACCCATGGCCTGACTTAACTCTCAGCGGAAGACTTAATAAACATTAGATGAACTCGAAAGTAAAGCTTTAAATCAAATGTCTTAAAATAATAAACTCATAAATGTATAAGAACATTCAATTGGCCAAAAGAAGGCAACTCAAGTCTTAAACATTAACAATAGAAATGAAAAGACTCCTCAACTACTATTGTTTATCTATGAAGCCTCTAAATGACAAAGATGGAAGTCGGTACAAGACCCACGACATACTAACAAAACTAAAAAGTAAATGAAGTCCTCCGGAAGCAAGGAGGCTCACCAAAGCTAACTCGAACTACAAGTGGTATCAACGAAGCACCTGTTGATGACCCTGGTTACCTGTAGCTGCATCATGAAAGATGCAAGCCAAATGGCGTCAGTATGTGGAATGTACGAGCATGTAAGGGGAACACTGAACATAATCTGCAAGCTTAAACTAATAAAAGGAAACCATACTCACCTCAACTCAACTCGACTCAAGGATACTCAAGAGACTCAAAGATACTCAAGAATTCAAAAGTACTCAACTCATTTCAATATAAAAGCAACAATAAGATGCATTATAAAGAAAACTTTTAAAATAGTAAATAGTAACTCAATGTATTTAAAAATACAATAAAACTCTATTACTCTTATTTGGGAGATTCTCTAACCGAAAACCATCACAATGAGCTATGTGATGATACAACGTCTCGTCCACACTGCCAGAACTGTCCTATACCTTGCCGGAGTATAAGACATCCTCAACTAAGTGGATCAACTAAGCTATTCTTAAAAAGCAATAAGTAATCATCTAAAAAGTATGACCCTTTCTACCCACATTGGCTACATGGTTTATGAGGACTTTGAGTTGTTTGAACCCGTCATTATATCAGTGCTCAATACTACTCCCAATAATATAACTCAGCTTATATGTTTAAAAACATTTCCTCATCCTCAAACTTTGAGATTATTACTCAAAAGGTTCTCTTAAAAGAGATTATACTCAAAAACTCCTAATGAACTCGTTTCGAAATCGATGTTTCCTCTCATATTAAATGTAAAAATATTTACTCTTGAGAATACTTAGTTCCCATATATTCATTTTGAAAAAAATTAAATTCAACGCTCCTCATCCTCATACTCAAGTACTCAAGTCTTAAAACAAGTTTTAAGAGTTGCAAAAGACTTCTCAAATGACTCAAATGAACTCCCTCGAACTCTACTCTTAACTCGATCTTGAATTTGAATTATGAATTCAAGAGTTATGATTCATGATATGAAGGATCTAGTGATGATTAAATGTAGTTTAGATAGTTAGGATTAAGAAAGGAATGAAAACTCAACTCGAAGGGACAAGTACGGATCGATGAACTAAGAAGAAGGTGGTCTGATGCTCCGAGCGCAGGGGTGACGCGTCGCGCCAGGCCTCCAACTACTGGGGGTCAATTCTAGCGCACTGCAGACGCCCCACGCCAGCCCTCCTGGTGCATCTGAGGCACGGCTCCCCAGCCCCTTTCTAGAACAATCCAACGATTTTTTCTTTCGTTTTCTGACCCTAATTCACCTAGAATTGATTGTTTTCCACAAATTTTCCTTAGAAGATTCAATTACCCAATATAAGTACACGAGAATCTACTCACTTTTCTTCAAGAAAAACCCTCAAAGATCGAAATCCTCACCTCAAGAATTCATCAAACTCCATAAACAAAGCATGAAGAACAAAACCTCAAGAACACCCATAAAGAATTCAAATAAGTCAACCTCAAGAACAAAATTACGGATGGAATTCACATGATTGGTGTGTGGGCGAACGAACCCAATACTATGAAAACTTACATACCTTAATTTGGCGAAAAAAATCCTCGATTCGCAAGAAATCTTGGCGAACGCTTGAACTCATCTCAAAACCCTAAGCGTAATTTTGAATTATGAAAACTGATCAAATTCAGTTTAGACCCTTAAAATATTTCCAAAAACGTTTAAAGCTAATGGAATAAGAAAAAACCCAAAATACCTCTCATTAATTCGGGTAAATTTCCTTAACTGGACAGGCTGAACTCAAATGGGCATATCTCCCTCATCCGAACTCAAAATTTAGCAAACTCGGTGGCGTTGGAAAGAGGACGAAGAGATATTTCATTTGATACCTTAAAGGCCACCTAACTCATTATGTGCTGAAAGTTATGGTCGTTTGAATTTGACCCAAAACTCACAACTTAAGCTTAACTTGAACAAATCTCAAATTAGCTCTTTCCAAATTAGTTCTTTCTAAATTTAGCTCTTTCTAAGGCCGAGGTGTTACAATATCTCCCCCAATCGGGAACATTCTTCCTCGAATGAGATTTCTCTTAGTAGAACTAAGGGTGATAACATCGAACACCCAGCTCAAACACCCAATATGCAACTTAACACACTCAGCATATCAATTAAAGAGTACCAAGAAAAGAATTAGTACCTTGATTTGGAATTTCTCTGGACTCAAAGAGATGTGGGTATCTCTTCTTCATATCCTCCTCAGCCTCCCAAGTTTCTTCCTCAACAAACTGATTCCTCCATAAGACTATGACTGATGCTACCTCATTGGTTCTCAACTTGCGAACCTGACGATCAAGTATCTCAACGGGAATCCCCTCATAAGATAGGATGTCCTTAATACCAATATTTTCAGTAGGTATAATAAGTGAAGGATCGGCCATACACTTCTTCAACATTGAAATGTGGAATACCGAATAGGCTGCTGCTAACTCTGGTGGTAGCTCCAACTCATAGGCTACATTGCCAATCCTCTTGGATATCCTGTAAGGTACAATATACCGGGGACTAAGCTTCCCCTTCTTACCAAATCTCATAACACCCTTCATGGGTGAAACCTTCAAATAAACCCAATCGTCCACCTCAAACTCTAAGTCCCTTCTCCTAACATCGGTATAGGATTTCTGACGACTTTGTGCTGTTTTCAACCTTTCTTGAATGATCTTCACTTTATCCATAGCTTGATGAACCAAGTCTAGTCCTATCAACCAAGCTTCACCAACCTCAAACCATCCAATAGGAGATCTACATCTTCTCCCATAAAGAGCCATTTGGATGTCAAAGTGGTAACCGTTGTTGTAAGCAAACTCAATGAGAGGTAAGTGATCATCCCAATTACCCTTGAAATCGATCACACACGCCCTCAACATATACTCTAAAATATAGATCGTGCGCTCTGCCTGACCATCAATCTGAGGGTGGAAAGCAGTACTCAAATTTACCTTCAAACCTAAACCTTTCTAGAAAGACTTCCAAAATTGTTCGGTGAATTGCGCACCTCTATCAGAACTGATGGATACCAAAACTCCATGAAGTCTGACTACCTCTTAAATATATAATCTGGAATAATCTTCTGTTGAAAAAATAGTCTTTATCGGTAAGAAATGGGTTGATTTATTCATCCAATATACAATCACCCAAATCGAATCATGTTGCCTACGAGGCCGCGGTAAACCAGTAATGAAATCCATATTGATCATCTCCCACTTCCATTCCGGAAGATCTATGTTCTGAGCCATACTGTCGGGCCTCTGGTGCTCTACCTTGACTTGTTGGCAATTCGGGCATGTAGCAACGAACTCTGCAATACGCCTCTTCATACTACTCCACCAATAGACTTCTCTCAAGTCATGGTACATCTTTGTGGAACCAGGATGAATATAGTATCTCGAGCTATGAGCGTCCTCCATGATCCTCTCTTGGAGTTCATCCACCCTTGGTACACACAATCTACCTTGATATCTCAATACACCATCTCCCCCTTGTTCGAAAGCCATCACTTTCTGCTTATGAACATTGCCTTCAATTCAAGCAAAACAGGGTCTTGGTCTTGTTTCTCTTTCACTTCGGACACTAGTGATGATTCAACCCCATTCATCACCACTACTCCTCCTTCATTGGAATCCATTAATCGGACTCCAAATCATGCAAGTCTGTGCACATCTCTGGCTAATTCTTTCTTGCCCTCCTCAACATGGGTAATACTACCCATAGATAACTTGCTTAAAGCATTAGCATCAACATTAGCCTTACCTGGGTGATAGAGAATACTCATGTCATAATCCTTGAGTAACTCCAACCACCTCCTCTGTATGAGATTAAGCTCTTTATGACTGAATACATATTGAAGACTCTTGTGATCGGTGAACACATCTTCATGAACACCATAGAGATAGTGACGCCATATTTTCAAAGCAAACACTACAGCAACCAACTCTAGATCATGGGTTGGGTAATTCTTCTCGTGAAACTTAAGCTGTCTGGAGGCATAAGTTATAACTTTGCCATTCTGCATCAATACAAAACCCAGTCCAACTCTGGACGCATCACAATACACAACAAAGCTTTGTGTGCCCTCCGGTAAGGCCAACACTGGGGCAGTAGTCAACCTAGTTTTCAATTCCTTAAAGATTTTCTCACAAGCTTCAGACCATTAAAACTTTATTGTCTTCTGAGTCAATTTTGTCAACGGGGATGAAATAGATGACAACCCCTCGATAAACCTTCTATAATAACCAGCCAATCCCAAGAAACTCCTAATATCAGTTGGAGATGTGGGTCTAGGCCAGTTCTGCACTGCCTCAATCTTTTGAGTATCAACTCGAATCCCATCACTAGAAACAAGCCAAAACTCACACTTAGAAAATTTGTCATACAACTCTCTATCTCTGAGAGTTTGAAGAACTACTCTGAGATGACTAGCATGATCCTCCTCATTCCTCGAATAAATTAGGATGTCATCAATGAATACGATAACAAACATGTCAAGATAAGTCTTAAACACTCTGTTCATAAGATACATGAATGTTGTAGGAGCATTAGTCAAACCAAAAGACATGACTAGAAACTCATAATGATCATAGCAGGTACTGAAAGCTGTCTTTGGAATATCGCTCTCTCTTACTCTCAATTGATGATAGCCAGATCTGAGGTCTATCTTAGAAAAACAGGTGGCACCCTGAAGTTGATCGAATAGATCATCAATTCTTGGAAGTGGATACTTATTCTTGATAGTAACCTTGTTCAATTGGCGGTAATCAATACACGTCCTAAGAGAACCATCTTTCTTCCTCACAAATAAGACCAGAGCACCCCAAGGTGAGACACTTGGTCGAATGAAGCCTTTTTCAAGGAGATCTTTCAACTGCTCTTTTAACTAAGTGGAAGCCATTCTATATGGAGGAATAGAGATAGGATGATTATCAGGAAGAATATCTATACCAAAGTCTATTTCTCTCTCAGGAGGGACTCCGAGAAGATCATCAGGAAAGACCTCTGGAACTCACTCACAACTGGAACTGACTGAATATGTGGTGTCTCAACACTAGAGTCATTAACTCGGACTAAGTGATAGATGCACCCCTTGGAAACTAACTTTCTAACCTTAAGGTACGAAATAAAACGATCCTTAGGCACTGCTGAACTACTCCTCCACTCAGTAACTGGCTCATTAGGAAACTGGAACTTAACTACTCGAGATCAACAATCAAATGAGGCATAACAAGCATGAAGCCAGTCCGTACCTAGAATAACATCAAAGTCCACCATATCTAACTCAACTAAGTCAGCCATGGTGTCCTTGTGATTGACAGAAATGGTACAATCATGATAAACTCTCTCAGCTAGAATAGAGTCACCAACAGGTGTGGAAACACTGAAGGGCTCAAGAAGTTGCTCGGGAAGAATATCAAAATTCATAGCGATATATGGAGTCACAAAAGATAGACTCGCACCTGGATCAAGCAATGCATATACATCGAAAGTAAAGACTTTGATAATACCAGTGACAACATCAGGTGAATTCTCTTATTCTTGGCGACTGGTAATAGCATACAGACGGTTTTCTCCTCCGCCTGTCCCTGAAGTAGCTCCTCTAGGTGCAGCTCTATCTGGCAGAGCCACTAAAGAAGATTAGGCTCTATTGCCCCCATTACCATTACCTTGCCTGTTCTTAGGGCACTCTCTCATGAAGTGGCATGCTTGACCACACTTGAAGCAACCAGTGGAGCCATCACGACACGCTCCTCGGTGGTTCCTACCACACTTAGCACATGCAGGAGTCCAATTACCTCCTTTTTCCACACTACCTTGAGACTGTGCAGGTCTAGCTCTGAAGTTCTGCGAATTCTGATTCCTGGACTCACCTCTGTTCTTTGGTGTGGGTGAACTAGCAGATGATGGAGCAGGTCCTGGACTTGTTTTGAAAAATTTATTTTCCTTTTCCTACGGTTGCCATCTATGGCTCATAGAAGCTTTTATGGTTCATAGATGGGACCCGTAAAACCAGACTTCAGTTCAAAATTCCTTTTTCTTCCTTTTTCAAAATTTTGAGGTGTTATAATAAAATCAATTATATCATTTCATAGTTTAAAGTCTCTGTGTTGTTATCTCCATTCTGTATCATGTGTTAATGATGAAGATTATTGTATCCTTTTAGCTCCATTATGTATCCCAAATTAGTTGCATCCATACTCTGAATTATATTAGCTCCATTATGTATCCTGTTTAATATATATATTCATTTAAATGTTATTTGTTGCTTTCAATTCAATTAGTATCCCAATGAATTATATTTATTTAATCATTTTTTGTAGACCATCAAAGACGCTTCATGATAAATCGTACAGTGAGCTATATGAGAAGAAGAACAAGAATTCTTGTAGTACCTTTGGGTATAAGGGGCACAATAGAAGGTCATGCAGGAATGGACCATATATTGCATAGTTCGTGATGTTTGTATTTTTTAGAAAATAAATCTGAAAGTGGATCATAATTTTGGATGCCCTTAGTTTTTTATTGTTACTTGTTTGAACATCTTTAATGATGAATTTATATGAAATGCATTCGTGTAAAATTTATGATTGTAGCTTCTTTTGTTTATTTTGTATATTACTTTAACATATAATTGTAGACTTATTTGACCCACAAATTTTAATTTTGAAAATAAATACAATTATATGAATTTAATAAACCTAATAATATGTAGAATATAAAATACAAAACTTATTGGTATACAGTTAAGATGAATACAACATAAGAAAGAAATATAAACTTGTTGGCATCAAATTGAGATTGCAATACAAAGTGAGAGTTAAATACATAATGAACACAGTAAATACTAACCTCAATATGATTTTCAATTTTAATTAGAATGGTACAGTGAGCACATAAAATATAAAAGTTGTAGGTATACAATTATGATGAAAACATAATAAAAAAAGAAATACAGACTTGTTGTCATTGAAATTGAGATTCAAATACAAAGTGAAATTGAAATACAAGATGAGCACAATAAATATGAGTTAATATCTTGAAAGGTCACTAAACTATGAGAATTTAACTTGTAAAGTCATTAAACTTTATTTTTATCTTCAAAAATCACTCAACTTAACATTTTTATCTTCAAAAATCACTCAACTATATTTATCAATAAAATAAAATTTAATATGACAAAATAAATATCTCACAAATTAAATATACAATATTTTTTAAGAAAATCATAATGTTTTTTCTCTTCCTTATATCATATGCCATGAATTTTCTAGACGTTTGTGGCACTGGGCAATAGGGAAGGCAGTAAGTTATTATAAGTGGTAAGCAAGTTAGGATTCTGCAAGTCCAAAATAGAACCCAATTCTTAAGGAACAACATTTTAATACACAATTTATTACTAATACATAGCTCAACTTTGTTAGTTGTTGCTCTAATGGTTGAAATAGAATTATTATGAATCCTTCAATTATTTTTACTGATTTCAAAGATAGGTCATCAGATAGTGACTCTAGTGCAGTTTTGAATGAAGATAACAACAATCCAAACACTGCTGCCATTTTATCTTCCGGAGCTTTCTTGATTAACTCCAATAGAGGGCCATAATCTCCGAATTCAAGTTCTTCATTGAATTGCATTCAATTCTTGGAATCAATTATTGCAAATGAGGTTAATTTTAGCTCGTCACAGTTTGTGAAATTAGATTTAGTAATAAAATTAACTTTGTCAATCATTTTGTTTATTTATGGAGTTCATATTTACGTGAAATAAGAAAACTAATTTATTTTATTGATAAATGTAGTTGAATGATTTTTGAAGATAAAAACATTAAGTTGAGTGATTTTATTGATACAAAATGAAGTTCAGTGACTTTACAGGATAAATTCTTATAATTTAGTGACCTTTTAAGATATTAACTCCAATAAATACTCACTTCAATTGAAATACAAAAGTGACTTTATTGGTATACCATTATGATGAATACAAAATACAAAGAAAGACAAACTTGTCTGTATACAATGTAATATTGAAATACAACATGAGCAAAATAAAATACAAAATTTGTTGTCATTTTAATTAGGATAAATATACATAGATTGAGAAATTTATGTATTTTGCTTTCATAGTGACAATCACATTTTATTTTATATCAAAGTGTATTTCATGAAAGCTAAAATATTTATCATTTATTTGTATTACAAAATATTGACGATTGTATCCCATTATACTTTAATCATTATATAATTGTATTTAAAACAAAGTTTATTGTTGTATTCAAAACAACCAGCTACAAAATATTATTATGAACTACAAAATTCATACCAATTTCGAGAATTGATACAATATTCCCAAAAAGCAAAAATTAAACAGCCAAACAGACCTACAATTCTTAACCACAATTATCATCACAAAATATTTTTCAACAAACATACCGTATTCACACTTATTTTACAGTCAAACAATCAAACATACAATATTACAAATCTATACAAAGATTCCACTACTTTTATCAAAAACAAAGCAAAAAATAAAAAATGTATTCATGTCAAACCTTTTAATAGCCATTTTCGGATCACTTTCAAACAAGTTAAAGATTCAGCAGTTAACAAATACCTGATCGATTTTGTAGTTCACCAATCATTTCAAAGTTCAAGTTGAAAATTACGTGCCAAAGTTGTTTATCAACGAAATCAGTAATCAATTATTTCAAAATTTTCCTCCCTAACAAAAAAAATCACAAATCAGTCCAATTCAATTCGACATAGATTGAGTATTGTCAATGGACTGATAAAAATCGATATTGTAAATGTCAGGAACGATGGAGAGAGGCGCACATTTGAGTTTTCTTTGAAAATGTAATTGATGAGAAAATTAAGTGATATTTATCTTTTTTGAGATATTCTATCCCTTGATTTCTCCATTCTGTTATTAAATAATTGTATTCTTTCAAATTAAAAAAATACATAAATCAGATATATAACAAACTAAAATATTGACACTTTCAATAAATATTGAAAATATGACTAAGGGGTTCTATGAAACGCTAAAATATTGATATTTTGAAAGAGTTTCCTTACTGATATCTAGAAATCCATGGTATTAATAATAAACAATAGAGTGTCATTAGTTATACATAACATGAAAAAATGTATCAAACAAAATATTATTAATACACAAAATTAATGCACACGTTATTTTTGCTAATTCACTCTACCAAATGACGTAAGGATATGTTATTGTTATTACAATGACTAAGGAAAATCTACAAACAATTTTTTTACAAATCAACCAACTGAAATGCTCTCAAGCTCTTTTTTCGAGGTACCTTCTAAAACCCTTCTAGGTTTTGGAATCTCATTCTGGTCTCCATCGGAAAATTCTTCCTCTTTTCCCTTTTCTCTCTATTCTCTAGACGTCCTGTACCTCACGGCCAAGATGGACAATAGAATTTATTTCCGATTAGGGGAGAAGTGATACGATATCACTGAGTCGAGATTAAAGGTGGTTACATGGTATGACTGGGTAGAGAGTAGCAGAAATCATATGAGAAGAATAATTCTAAGTAAGGGGGCTCTCATATGGATTTGCAAAAGACTTAGTGAAGCATCGAGATTTAGAGGGAACACATTTAAAACGTGGAGCTGTAGGGATTATGTCACCAATATTTTCATGTCTTTGGAGTCTAACATGTACGACAGATTTATATCTTCAATATCTGTTAATGGAAAGGATAGGGAAGTTATCATACTTCCAGAAAATGCATTAAATGAGGGGTGGGAGCTGTTAGCAGACAAAATAAATTTCTTCATCAATAGAGAGTCAACCACCACAAAGGTGTTTAAATACATAGGGGAGGTAGCTCATGTTACAAACAGAAGGAAAGGCAGTTACAAGGAAATGCTCAAAAAATAAATGGACATAGAAAGAAACAGAGGCTTCTACAAAGACAATTCAAGATGTCGGAGAGAAGGTGATAAAGGCCAAAACTCAACTGGCTGATAAAGATCTGCTGAGAAGATTCTTACTGGGAAATTTCTTCGGCAAGGGTGATGCTCCAACCAGATCTGATGTGTGAAGATAGGTTCATCAAACTTGTAAGGGAGCTCAGGGAGTTCTAATTTATGATATGAATGGAATAAAATTTCCTGTTTGAGTTCCAATCGAGGAAGGAAGCAGAGCACATCCTGATGGGTGATTTGAAGAGGCAAGGAGATCGCTTAAATTTACAGTGGTGGTCTCCAACAACTGGGTCCTTTCTAAAGGGCCACGAATTTGACTGGTGCTGAATTAGAGTTCTAGGGTCTCCCCTACACTTGTGGTCCAACTCAATAATAAAGAAAATAGGAGAGAGATATGGTAGGTGGATTGAGACAGAAGAGGAGACTGAATTGAAAAATCATCTCTGGTGGGCACGTATACGTTATAGAGGGTCGGCATCCACGATTCCACCATTGGTCGATATTGTTGATGGATATTTGATTTTCTCTTAACCAATTTGGGCTAAAGTTCCGGTGGTCTACCGAAAAAAAGAAGAGAGAGAGATGGGAGAGAAAGGATAAAACAAAGGGGGGGAGAATTTTGAGGAAAAGGACAAGAGGAAAACCCTAGGTACAACTTTTCTTGACAAGACAAGAATAAGGAAAATCCGTGGAGGGGTCTTTTGGGTGAAGTAGTCAGGGGAGGGGCCATGTTCATGCTGACTCCACCACTATGACTTTAGCATAAAACAATCAAATGGGCCAAGTCTATTGGGCCCAGAACAGAGGCCTATAAGGAATGTTGAGCCCTTCATTGAGGAAATTACCATATGGCCTCCCTCCAGTGAAGCCCACATTAATTTACTAACTAAAGTTAACCAAGGTATGTTCTTTGAAGTCACTGTTTTAGATGTTCAAGTGGATATGCAAATTCAAGAACATGCAAAATTGTCGAGACCGATCGAAAGAGAGAGGGACTGTAGTAGGATAAATATTGAAGATCAAGGGAAAAAATGAACCAATTAACCTTCTTGGGGGACCCGATACCTATTAACTCAGAAGCTTCAGAATGTAGCAAAAAAATAGAAGGAAAGGCAAACATCTGGGTACAGAACACCATTCTTAGGCTTAGCCAAGAATTTGGGGTGGCGCTTGATATATGCATAGAGAATGTTGTTGCTTTATTTCTGAAAATTGATAAGAGAAGGGGGAGAGGTGACCCAATTGATGTGTCATTAAATCATGGCACATTTGACGCTCAAAACTAAGGATTAGTGCGAGAACTCGAGTGTGTTTATGTGGATATGAAATATTCTTTGATGATTCAACAAGTACAACACTTGGATGCGAAAGATAGAAAAAAAGAAAGGAAATGAATCTGAAGCAAACACCACAAAGCCCCAGACGGGCCGTGGTCATGATGACGAGCCGTTTGAGGGCTCGTGGGAATGAAGGTAGTGCAGTCCTTCAGTTGCCCATCTGAAGAAAGAAGACCATAGATCCCCAGACGGGCCGTAGTCCACTTGACAAGCCGTTTGAGGGCTTGTGGAAGAGAGACAGTAATCAACCGAGGAAGACTAAGTTCAGACAAAAGGCCACGGAACCCCAGAGGGCTCGTGGTTGAGGTGACGAGCCGTGTAGCTGTTCATGGAAGGAAGGCAAGCAATCCAGTGTTCACCCAAGTAAAGGCCTAACTCCACGGAGCACTATACGGGTTGTGGTGCTTAAAACGGACTGTCTAGTTGCTTGTAAGGATTACCAGTGAAGGAAGTCCCACACTGTCTAATTGTGGGACCGCAGAGGGCTTGACGAGCCGTCTAGCCTTAGATGAGCCGTCACATTGCCCGTGAAGTCTCGCGTCAGTTCAGTCCTACTTCAAGTAGGACTTTTTTTTACGGACTATTTTAACTCACATTGCCCGTGAAGTCTCGCGTCAGTTCAGTCCTACTTCAAGTAGGACTTTTTTTTACGGACTATTTTAACTATTTAGGGTTTATTTTTTAACAGTACTTTTTATCGTTCGACTTTGGCGACATACAGAGCAAGGAGAAAAGATAGTTTCCATATTCAAACACTTTGATTTGTTGATTATTTTTTATCAAAACTTGGTGATTGTGATTTAGTGTTGATAAACAAGATCCTTTTGGTTTTCTATTATTGTAAGAGTCTTTTACCATGCTTTCAATGATATCTCCTGCTTGGTTTCTTAAAACAATGAGAGCACAACTAGGCTTGTGGGAACCATGACTAAAACATAGTTACTAATCCAAAATACGAGTAGCTCTTCATTGTTAGTTGCACATGTTGATCTTACTTTCATTATAAGTTCTTCCTAATGAGTGCACACATTAGAACTTGCCTGTATTTACCACTTGTTCGAGAGAAAAGTGATAATTAGAAAAATGTAGAATCATATTCCATTAACTTGTTAGGAAGATTTGAATTTGAGAGAAGAAAATCTCCTTAACAAGTAAGCAAGGGTAAAACATTCAAACACTCTAAGACCGAGAGGAAAAGAGTGAAAATCATCTATAAAGGCAGAGAAGCATTTAGATGTATCTAACTTGCTGGAAATAGGTAATGTTAACAACGGATAGGTACTTGTATCAAATTCAAGAACGAACTAAAAGTCATGGGGAACGCAATCCTAGTCTCATTAATAATTAACTGAAATCTTGGAACTATTTTTGCACTTGTTAGCTTCAATTTAAAATTCTACTTTGGATACTTAAACATTAAAACCACCCATTATTTACTTTCCGCAATTTACTTTCTTTTGGAAATATTAACCACAATTGAATAAGAGCATTAGTAAGGTTGTTTCTGTAGTAAATTCCTTGTGGAATGGATCTCAACTCCATTTGAGTTCTATAGATTGACTTCGACCGTTTATACTTCTTAATTGAGGTGTTAGTTTGGACGTATCAAATTTTGGTGTCGCTGCTGGAAAATTTAGATTCAGAAATACTTTACTAGTGATTCTTTCAGTTGTAGTTATATTTCCTAATTTTACTCTTGGCTTCTGCCTGTGTCATTTACAAGTGAGTTCACTAGTGCATGCCAAACACACGAAGTAAGGGAGCACCTTTGATTCTTTACAATCCCGAATTGAGTAAAACGATAAGGATGACGATGAATGCACTAGAGATCGAAGTCAGAGGCAGAGATTGAGACACGAGGTTGAGACCCATGTTAGGGGTGCTTAGTAAAATGTTAACGACCCACCTAGGGTGGTTGAGGAGAATGAAAAAGTGCAAGAGATAGCCCCTCCTCAACACCAACCAATAGCTCCAAGGGGTCGAGTTCAATAACAGGGGCATATGATGTTCGAAGAAGACGATTTGGATCTAGATGGAGCTACAGCTACTGGAGCTATAGTACTACCAATGCTACCTCCGGGAGTGAAGTTCACCATCACTAGCACCATGATCCTGCTTCTGAACCTGAAAGGGATGTTCAGAGGAACTGTTGGTGAGGATGTCAATCAACATCTGATGAATTTTATGGTGATTTGCAAGTCACTAGAGATTCCTTGAGTCAGCCAAACTGCTATGAGGCTGAGGTTGTTTCCCTTGTCACTAATTGGGGAGGCAACAAATTGGTTGAATGAGTCGCCACACGATTCAATCAGAAATTGGGCAGAGTTGAGGGAAGCCTTCATGGAGAGATTTTTCCCAGAAGCAAAAGAGCTACAGATGAAGGATGTGATAGGTTCACATAAGCAGCTACCAGGTGAAGCAATGCATGACACTTGGTGGAGATTTAGCCAAAAGCTGAAGAAGTTTCCAAATCACTGCCTCACTGATAGACATTTGAAATAGGTATTTAACAAGTCATTGATTTTTTTGACTAAACCCCTTGTGAATGAATTATGTGGTGGATCATTCATGAGAAAACCATTCCCTGAGATTATGGTTATCATGAATGAAGTGTCAAAGAACAACAGGGCATGGCACACAAGAGATGCAGAGGTTGGAGAACTTGGGTTCACTTTTGAACTCTCAGGTGAGCAAAGAAAGAGAGAAGAAGAAAGGGACCAAGATATGGCTCACCTGAAAACCTAGATGGACCTCATCATAAAACATCTCACTACTGGTCAAGAATAGGTAAATGCAGTAGGTACAGCTAACAGGTATGAAGAGCCGGATATTGATATTGATGAAGAGGCCAAGTACTTGAACAATCAGGGGGTTTTCGGAATTATAACTCGGTAAACCAAGGCTATCATTTTGGAAATCAAGGTCGGAATTATCAAAGAGATGGTCAGTATGATAGACAAGTAACCGAGAGCAAGGTAGCTGGCAGAACAAGGAGGGATCAAAAATGAGCGTAGTGGTGTGTATGTACCGCTAGGTAATGGAGATCGAGCAGGTAGTAGTTCCAGCGGTTCCAAGATGGAGGATATGTTAGCAAAGGTCCTTCAGAAAGTTGAATCTACAGATGCAGGGGTCAAAGAGCTGAAAAATTACTTTTCCAGTATAAGTCAACATGTAAACTCAAATACGACCTCTATCAAACAGTTAGAGCAGCAGATGGGGCAACTGCCAGCCTCACTGAACCAAAGAAAGAATGGAACACTACCTAGTGATACCATTCAAAACCCAAAGAAAGATGGGCAATCTATGGCGATCACTACGAGAAGTGATAAATCACTTCCAAAACCAAAACCTGCAAGTATTGAGTAGGAAGAGAGCATAGGAAGAGATGAGGAAGCAAAGGTTGATGTTGAAATTGTGGATGACTCAGAGGTAGCTAGAAGGGTAGAGAAGTCGTCGAGAATGAATGAAACTACAGTAGTGGTAACTTTGCCTTTAAGAAAAATACCCAGACCTCCTCCTCCATTTCTTCAAAGGCTTAAGAAGAAAGTCGAAGATGGAAAATTCTTGAAGTTTATCTCCATGCTTCGGAAACTATTAATATATATTCTGCTTGTAGAAGCTCTGGAGCAAATGTCAGGTTATGCTAAGTTTATGAAGGACTTAGTAACAAAGAAGAGGGATGTGAGTTTTGAACCAGCAGATAATGTTCACTATTGTAGTGCTATTGTTACAAGGTCCTTAGTGCAGAAGAAAAAACACCTAGGTGCATTAACTATACCATGCACCATTGGCGTATTTGAGTTTGATAAGGCTCTATGTGATCTGGGAGCAAGTATATATCTTATGCCATTATCCATATACAAGCAACTGGGATTGGGGGCTCCAAAGCCCACTGCGATGAGGTTGATGATGGAAGATAGATCGGTGAAGAGACCTGTGGGTATTTTGTGTGATGTACTGGTTAAGGTGGAAAGCTTCATCTTCCCAGCCAACTTTGTGATTTTGGATTGCGAAGTAGATTTTGAGGTTCTCATAATTTTGGGAAGGCCATTTCTTTCCACTGGTAGAGCTCTAGTTGATGTAGAAAGTAGAGAGCTGAAATTTTGACTGAATAACGAAGAGGTCAAATTCAAAGTGTGCAAGTTGATGAATCAACCACAGGATATGAGTGTGGTGTCTGCGATTGATATTGTTGAAGAGGGTGACATTGAAGCATCTATAGAGGAAAGATTTGTTGTAGAGACATTGGCTGCAGTGCTAATGAATTTTGATGAAGTCTTTTGGGTTGATTACGTAGAGACTCTAAATGCACTGCAAGGCATGGGGTCACATTCATACTCTCCCAAGAAGTTAGACTTGGACGTGAAAAATAGGCCAAATCTTTCAGCAAATCCATCTATTGAGGACTGTGCTTGAATTGAAGTAGCTTTCTAGCCATTTGAGGTATGAATTTCTAGGCGCAAATAATAGTTTACCAGTTATTGTGGATGCAGATCTTAATGATGAGCAAGTGCAAGCAGTGGTGAAGGTGTTGAAGATATTTAAGAAAGTAATTAGTTAGACCATTGTTGATATCATTGGGATACCTCCAGGTATTTGCACTCATAAAATTCATCTTGAAGAAGATTACAGTCCGATTACAGAGCACCTGAGGAGGTTGAATCCACCAATGCAAGAGGTGGTAAAGAAGGAAATTATCAAGTGGCTGGATGCAGGGCAGGTGTACCCCATTTCTGATAGTCATTGGGTGAGCCCAGTGCAATGTGTACCCAAAAATGATGGGATGATAGTAGTGGCGAATGCGAGAATGATCTGATTCCGCAAAGGCCAGGTTGGCGAGTGTACATGGATTACAGGAAATTGAACAAATGGACCTTGAAAGACCATTTCACAATGCCTTTAATTGACCAGATGCTAGATAGGATGGCAGGAAAAGGGTGGTACTGTTTCTTGGATGGATACTCTGGGTATAATCAAATCTGAATTGCACCAGAAGACCAGGAGAAAACCATCTTTACATGTCCTTATGGCATCTTTGCGTTCAAGCGCATGCCATTTGGATTATGTAATGCACCGACTACTTTTCAGAGGTGTATGATGTCCATCTTTTCGAACATGGTTGAGGACACTTTGGAGGTACCCATGGATGACTTCTCCATGGTAGGTAACACTTTTGATGACTGTTAGTTAAATCTTAGCAGGGCACTACAGAGGTGTGAAGAGGAAAACCTGGTGCTAAATTGGAAAAAATGCCACTTCATGGTCAATGAAGGCATAGTCCTAGGCCATAAGGTGTCCGAGAAATATTTGGAGGTGGATAAGGCAAAAATTGAAGTGATAGAAAAGTTGCCCCCACCTATCTCTGTGAAAGGAATTCAGAGTTTCATGGGCCATGCAGGGTTCTATCGGCGTTTAATCAAAGACTTTTCTAAAATTTCACATCCTTTGTGTAAGCTGTTAGAAAAAGAGATGAAATTCACTTTTGATGAAGCATGAACCAAAGCTTTTGAGTGTCTGAAAGCTAAATTGATCTCATCCCCAGTAATCATTGGTTAAGATTGGTCAGAACCATTTGAGGTGATGTGCGATACAAGTGGTGTTGCCTTAGGATTTGTGCTAGGGCAGAAGCGAAATGAGATCTTTTACCTGATCTACTATGTAAGCAAGGCGTTGAATTGAGCGCAACGAAACTACACTGTCACTGAGCAAGAACTGCTTGCAGTAGTGTATGCCTTTGAAAAATTCAGAACATACCTATTGGGAACTAAAGTGATAGTTCACACTGATCATGCAACGGTACCTAATGGCAAAGAAACATGCTAAGCCAAGACTGATAAGATGGGTGTTGTTGTTATAAGGGTTTGACTTTGAAGTCAAAGACAGAAGGGACTGTGAAAATCAAGTGGCAGATCACTTTTACAGATTAGAGGCAGAGAAGAAAGAGGAAGTTGAGTTAGACATTGATGACTCATTTCTGGATGAGCAGGTATTAGCTGCTACTCTTGATCTCATTCCTTGGTTTGCTGAATTTGCCAACTATCTAGTTAGTGACTTGATGCGTTAAGGGTTGACTTTTCAACAAAGGAAAAAGTTCTTGCATGATATGGGTAAGTACTTTTGGGATGAACCTTACTTGTACAGGGTTTGTGCTGATAATATCATCTGGCGATGTGTGCCTGAGGCTGAAATGTTGAGTATTCTAGAAGCCTGTCATTCATCTCTAGTTGGTGGACACCATGGGGGTGCTTGCACTGCCCACAAGGTGTTCCAAAGCGGATACTATTGGCCTACAATTCATCAAGATACATTTGACTTGGTTAAAGGCTGTCATATGTGTCAAAGGCAAGGAGCCATCTCCCGTCGTCATGAGCTACCTATGACTCATATCTTGGAGGTCGAATTATTTTATGTCTGGGGGATTGACTTCATGGGACCATTTGTGAGCTCGTTCCGGAAAAATTATATATTGGTGGCAGTTGATTATGTCTCCAAGTGGGTTGAGGTTGTAGCCTTGGCAGAGAATGATGGCAAGAGTGTTGCAGGGTTTCTGAAGAAGAATATTTTCTCAAGATTTGGCACACCTAGGGCTATTCTCAGTGATGGAGGCTCACGCTTCTGCAATAAAGTGTTCAGCACGCTTTTGGCCAAATAAGGGGTGAAACAACACAAAGTGGCGACGCCGTATCATCCACAAACAAGTGGCCAAGTGGAAGTTTCAAACAGTGAAATAAAGTCAATATATACGAAGACAATGAATGTCAATAGAACGGATTGTGCAAGGAAGTTAGATGATGCTTTATGGGCATATCGGACAGCTTTCAAAACACCTATTGGTATGTCACCATATCAGTTAGTGTTTGGAAAGGAATGTCATTTTCATGTAGAGTTGGAACATAAGGGCACTATGGGCGTCAAAGAAACTATACTTGAGTTGGAGTGAACCAGCGAATATGCGACTTGAGCAAATAAATGAGATGGATGAATTTTGATTGAGAGCTTATGAGAGATCTGCATTGTACAAGGAAAGGATGAAGCTGCATCACGACAAGCATATTGAGAAAAGGACTTCCAGACCTGGTAACTTGGTGCTATTGTTTAACTCAAGGCTACACCTATTTCCAGGAAAGTTGAGGTCCAAATGGTCTGGGCCATTCAAAGTAACCCAAGTGTTTCAATCGGGAGCCATTGAACTCGAGAATGGAAAAGGTGAGAGGTTCAAGGCAAATGGCCAGCGACTTAAGGCATATATGGGGTCCCAGAAAAAGTGAAGATAGTTGAGGAATGCAAGCTTGATGAAGTCTGAGTAATCAAGTAACCTGCATCGCGTCACGACGTTAAATTGTGCGCTACTTGGGAGGCAACCCAAGATGTAATTGTAATAGGTAGTTAAAATTCCCATCATAGTTCATTATTTTTATAGAGTCACAGTGTGTGCATGGGTGTAGGAAAAGTTGGGAAAAGTCAAGGCCTGAAGTATTTTTCAAAAGCCACCAAACGGGCCGTACACCATTTCACAGCACGTGAAGAAGCAAGCCAACACAAATCGTACTCAACTTGAGTTCATTGGAAAAAGAGAAATAAGGTTCACGGAAGGGTTTACATCCCGTCTCACCTTAGACGGACCATTTAGCCTCTCGTGAACTTGCAGGTAAGTTCTCTTGCCTAAGTCGTGCTCCACGAGCATTTGTACGGGTCGTGGTGCTCTTCACAAGCCACTTCACAGCCCGTTAGGGTTAAGTCGGCACTGATACCCGACCAGACCCATGCGACAAATAGCTCAAATTTAATGTATTTAAAAGATTTTTGAATGCCAAAAGATGGTTCTTTACCCCTCTACTCATATTCATAATGTCTTTTGGCAAAGGAAAAGGTTTCTACCTTCTATATCAAGAAATCAAAGATTCGTTCAAGCCTTAATTCAACATTGCAAGAAAATCCCAAAATTAAATTTTCTTCTTCTCTTTGTGCGAAAACTAGGGTTCATTTTGAAGTAAGTTCTCACTCCTCACTTGATATAAGTTTGATCTTATTGAAATCAAGTATAGAACTACTATTTAGTGATCTTTTTCATGGTATTACTGAATGAAAATTGATTTTGGGTGTTTACATGTTGTGGGTATGGTATGAAGCTAATAAATTTCCATGTTAGATGTTGATTTTATAGCTAATTTGTGATGGGTTGATAAATAAGTTGAATTCATGTTGTGGGAAGGCTAAGAGGATCAGTTTTGGGTGTTTTTGAGTGATTAAGTTGATCATTGTGTGTTGTTAAGTATCTCGACTGAAACCATAGCCTAAGTGTGAGTACATGACAAGTTTCACGGACCGTGTAAGGATGCACGGGCCATGAAACCCTTCGTGAACCATGCTTAGGTGGTTGGTAGTCATTGGTCAAGCCTCACGAGGGCCTAGACAGGTCGTGCTAACTACCACAAACCGTGAAACTCTTTGTGAACTATACCCAATAAGTTGGTAGTCATTGGGCAGGTTTCACGATGGTCTAGACGGGTAGTGGTACCTACCACAGACCGTAAAGAACCTCGTATATAAAAAAATTACCAAAAATATTTTCCTTTTCGTATTTCATTCTTTGTTCATTGCATGGCCCTTCCTAATGATAGATTGAGTGATGACATTCTTAAGGCAAGGCGTCACTTTGTATAAATACACAGGTGAAGTCTGAGTACCTGCAAGTGTGTCATTTGATATACGTGGATTCTAACTCGCTGTCTCACAAGTACAATGGAAAAAACAAGGCGAAAGACGGCACCACCGTATACCTCACCCCCTGTTTCTCCCGAACACAGTTCAAGTGAGGAGCCACCTAGAAGCCCTGGGGTCCAAGTCAATAAGGATATAGGAGATCACTCTCCCCGTGCCACTAGATCTCGGACAGCCAGGGCTACTGTACAACATACTCCTTCCTATTCTGAAAAAGAAGGGGATGGTTCTGGGAGCGAGCAGGGGTCTAATGAAGAGTCCCGGGCGTCAACTAATGACCCACAACCAGTTGAGGGCACAGAGAAAGAAACAGACAGCCAGGAGGATAGTGTTTCTAGTGCACCTGAGGAGTCGTTGGTGCAGTTTGTTCATCGGAGGGAGGCTGACCCAGAGATGCGGCAGCATCTCATTGATGTCTTTCGACGGATGTGGAACATTCTTGGATTGAAGGATATCTTTGAGAAAGGCATACTATCCATGTCCAACGGCATTGGCGGGAGAGAAATTATCCCTGAGTCCAGAGTTGTGGAGGCAGATGTGCGGGCTTTTCTATATATTTACAACCTGTTCAAAAAACATCAGTTTGAATGAATGACTAAAAATCCAGGAGAGTATGCGTGACACTTAACCAAAAAGTTCTACGCCTCCTATGCAGCCTCTCTGATGAACTCCGTTGCACACACGGAAACAACTAAGAAAGGGAAGAACGCAGTCGTAGCGATATTGGGACCACTAGCTGAGGTGGTTGTTTGGGGTGAGAAGGTCGAGATCTCTGAAACCACTATAAACAGGTTTCTACATGGCCTGGATTACACTACATGTACTACAATGGGTCTTTTGAGGGTCATCACCATTCGGTGACTAGTGAAGCCGAGATGGAGGATCCTATCTCACGGTAGAGTGCTTTGCGGTGGATTATGGGGCATATTGCGACGGAAGGTGAGGCAGCAGCCTGGGTAGCCAACTCACAGGTGCATATCACCAAGGCATCATTGACATTTCCTGCTAAAGTCTGGTGGCCAGTGGTCGTGCACAATCGCAGCCAATGGGTAATAACAACACCCTATCCCTTTTACTTGTTTCTTTAGTAGCGTGCATCATGGCTGGGTACCCATTGAATGTTGGGAGAATAATTTCTACTGAGATGAAAGATTGTGCCTTAAATGAAAGAGCGAGGCTGCCGTTTCCTTGTCTGATAAGGAGACTTTGTGTGCATGCAAACATACCACCAAACAAATTAGTGGACAGATATGTGGAGTCGATAAAGGTCACAGCGGTGAGTAAAATAAAAGATGTGGCGAACCCATTATATGGTTCAAGAGAAGGACTTGTAGGCCCCTTGGCAGTATTGCCGAGCATCCACAAGCTGAGGGGGCAGTGAGCAGGCTGAGGGGACAGCCCAGCCAGCTGCAGGAGTGCAGCCACCACCAGCATCATCTTCAGAGGCTACATGTACTTTTGTTTCTTTTCCCACTATATTTTGGAGAGACTGATTGCAGAGTAGAGGCAGACTTGGTCCATATTAGATGAGCTAGTTGAAAAACTACCAAAGGTGGTCCAGAGTCAGGTGCAGGGTGCGGAGAACCGTCTGTGAGATGAACTCTGGCAAGAGGTTTATGTGCTGAAAAATAGGATGGACGGTTTGGAAGCTCATGTAAAAAGCCGGCTACAGGCTTCGAATCCTATCGATGGTGATTCTTTGTAGTCACAGATGGCTAAAATTAAAACTCACATTGCAAAACTGGTAGATAAGCTGGTCATTGTGTCTCCACCAGTTGTACCAGATTCTTTAATGAATCTCTTTAGGATGCCCCCAACCACTTAGTCAGTTGATGACATTTGGGGTGACTTGGCTAAACTAGCGACTAGAAAAAGAAAGGGGAAATATGTAGGCTCTGAATCGGAGCACAATGCAGACCTTTCAAGGGAATACCGGAAGAGTTCAAAGAAAGTGAGAAAAGAATCTAGGAGAGCGGCAAGGGAGAAGGATGCTTTGGAGCGGTAGCGTGAAGCACTGGGTCTGGAGCCTCAGCTAGTGCACATCTTACTCCTGGAGGCAGCAGCCTGCCCGACCCTGTCACTGCACCTGAGTGTGCACCCATTGACAAGGGTGCCGACATCACTACGATGACCGACGCCTAGAGCGTCGCAGGTATGACCCCTCCTCACAGCCCTTGTATTTTGTACTCTGAGGGAAAAGTTTATTTTGTTTGGGAGGGGGTGGTGGAGAAACCTACCATTAGTTGTGAGTGCATGGAGGATGGCTCTTGTGTTGGGAAATTTTGTAAAAGTTGATAGTTTCCATTTTTGTGGTGTTGTGTGGTTGAATTGCAGTAGTTGAATCTTGTGTTTTATGTGAAATAATAATAAAGATGTCCTTAATCTGAAACTTGACTGTTAGGCTCTTTTTGCGACATCTTAGATACTTGTGTGTTGATCATTGATAGCTAGGAACATAAATTGGCTGATTGAAATACCGGAAGTGTAAGCATGTGCCATGTATGTGTGAGGTTTATTTGAAGTCTAACTCTGTGAGTAGAAGCTAGAACTTGCCCGAGTAGTCTTGCTAAAATTGTTGAATATCTGGATAGGAAGTGATCATTAGGCTATTTTTGAATTAAGTCCACTTTAACCAAAAACAACTACCAAATGAAATCATGAACCCTTGAACCCCATTTGAGCCTTGAAGGTGATTTTGTTGTCACCCGTTGATATCGTATCCTTGGTTCTTCGAAGGCACGATGCCACAACTCAGGCCAAAAGCCTAAGTTAAGGGTGGTCATGACCTGAATAAAAAGAAATAGCTTAGATATTATATCTTTGGTTACTCCGAAGGCATGAAATCACAATGTATGTTTGAATGAGCAGAGTTTGAATGGTTCAAGTAAATGGTAGTTACAAAAAAAATGAAAAGCAAAAAGAAAGAGAAAAAGAAAAAGAAGGAACGAATAAAAAATTTGATGTGGGTGCCGAGATGTATTGAAAAAAGAGAAGTTGGAACCACTCTAATAAAAGTGTGTGCTAATAAGAACTTTAGAGGACCATGGTAATTTAGTCACTCATAGACCAAATGTTCCACTCCCTAGCCCGAGCCAACGCTACAAGCCAATAAAAGTCCTATAGTGATCTTATTCCGATTATTTGGTAATTGAAGCATAGAAAACAAGGGCAAGCATATAGTATGTATACTTGCAATGTTAGAACTTCTTTTGGAGAGTGAGAGTACTTGTCAGTCCCAATTATCATGTGTGAGGGACTTCTTTGTTGTGAGGGCACTGTGTTTGTATTTGATAGTCAGAATGTTAGCTGATAGTTGGTACTGGCTAAAGCATGATCAATTGTGTGTAATGGGATGTCGTCCATTGATCCTTGTATGTTAGATAAATTATTTTGGATAATATTGTTGTGGAGATAGATGTCGCCTATGTGTGATGTGTTCCTCTGTATTTGAGCGTCGAGTGTTGTTTTTGTTCATCGCTTGAAGACAAGCAATGGTTCTAAGTTGAGGGTGTTGATGTGCCATGAAATCATGACACATTTTACGCGCAAAACTAAGGATTAGTGCGAGAACTCGAGTGTGCTTATGTGGATATGATGTGTTCTTTGATAATTGTGCAGGTACAATACTTTGATGGGAAAGATAGAAAATGAAGAAAATGAATCTGAAGCAAACACCACGGAGCCCCAGACGGGTCGTGGTCATGATGACAAGTCGTTTGAGGGCTCATGGGAATGAAGGCAGTGCAGTCCTTCAGCTTCCCATCTGAAGAAGGAAGATCGTGGAGACCCAGACGGGCCGTAGTCCACTTGACGAGCCGTTTGAGGGCTCGTCGAAGATAGACTGATCAATTTGAGGAATACGAAGTTCAGACTAAAGGCCACAAAACCCCAGATAGGTCGTGGTTAGGGTGACGACTCGTGTAGTTGTTCGTGGAAGGAAGGCAAGCAATCCAGTGTTCACCCAAGTGAGGGCCTAACTCCACAGAGCACTAGACGGGTCGTGGTGCTTAAAATGGACCATCTAGTTACTCGTAAGGATTACTAGTGAGGGAAGTCCCACACTGTTTAAGTGTGGGACCACAGAGGGCTTGACGAGCCGTCTATCCTTAGATGAGCCATCACCCTGCCCGTGAAGTCTAGCGTCAGTTCAATCCTACTTTGAGTAGGACTTGCTTTTATAGACTATTTTAATTATTTAGGGTTTATTTTTAAACAGGACTTTTTATCGTTAAACTTTGGTGACATAGAGAGCAAGGAGAAACGATAGTTTCCATATTCAAACACTTTGATTTGTCGATTATTTTTTATCAAAACTTGGTGATTGTGATTTAGTATTGATAATAAAGATCCTTTTGGTTTGATATTATTGTAAGTGTCTTTTACCATGCTTTCAATGATATCTCCTGCTTGTTTTCTTGAAACAATGAGAGGCTAAATACCACAACTAGGGTTGTGGGAACCATGACTAAAACATAGTTACGAATTCAAAATATGAGTAGCTTGTCATTGTTAGTTGCACGTGTTGATCTTACTTTCATTATAAGTTCTTTCTAATGAGTGCACGCATTAGAACTTTCCTGTATTTACCACTTGTTCGAGAGAAAAGTGATAATTAGGAAAAAGTAGAATCATATTCCATTAATTTGTTAGGAAGATTTGATCTCGAGAGAAGAAAATCTCCTTAACAAGTACGCAAGGGTAAAACATTCAAATACTCTAAGACCAAGAGGAAAAGAGTGAAAATCATCTGTAAAGGCTGAGAAGCATTTAGATGTATCTAACTTGCTGGAAACAGGTAATGTTAACAACGGATAGGTACTTGTATCGAATTCAAGAACGAACTAAAAGTCATGGAGAACGCAATCCTAGTCTCATTAAATCAATAACTAAAATCTTGGAACTATTGTTGCACTTGTTAACTTGAAGTTAAAATTTAACTTTGGATACTTAAACATTAAAACTACCCATTATTTACTTTCCACAATTTACTTTCTTTTGGAAATATTAACCACAATTGAATAAGAGCGTCAGTAAGGCTATTTCTGTAGTAAATTCCCTGTGAGATCGACCTCAACTCCTGTTGAGTTTTATAAATTGACTTCGACCGTTTATACTTCTTAATTGAGGTGTAAGTTTGGATGTATCTTCTGTAGGTTCCAACAAACAATTGGTTCCCAATGAGCTGAGGAATCTCTTCATTGATGTAAAATTTAAGGAGGGGGACTCAAGAAGTGAGTCAAAAAGCAGAGGGGGAAATAAAATCAAACATTCTTGATGAAGCTAAAAATATTAGCATGGTATGGAAGGGGTTTGAACATGGAGGAGAAAAGGAACCTGGTGAGAAGTAGGATTCTTTAAGGGGGTAGATATTATAGTCCTATTAGAAACTAAGCTGCAGGGGAGGTTGGGAAATTTATACAACAGCAAGAGGGTAATAGGTGGATAGGGGAGTATGGTTAGAACCTATGGGGACTAAAGGAGGCATCATGATTATATGGGATAAGAGGTCTTGGAAGGGGGAAACAGTGGAGTATGGCAATTAAATGATCACCTGCAAGTCGACTGATCTACACAATGACACATTCTAGTTTCTCACCGCAGTTTATACTTCATGTGATCAAAAGGAAAGTGAGGGGTTATGGGAAGAGCTTGGGGAAATGAAGAGTTTTTGTGAAGGTCCTTGGGTGGTGTGTGGGAATTTTAACACAACAAGGTTCCCATCGGAAAAAACAAACTGTAACAAATTGTCAGGAGCTATGGCAGATTTCTCAAGTTGCATAAATGAGCTGGAATCAATAGAACCCCCTTTATTTGGAGGTTTATACACTTGGAGAGGAGGATCAAGATTCACATATGCCTCAAGGATAGATAGATTTCTTTATAGATTTCCCTGGGATGAGATGTTCACACAGATTAGGCAAAGCACTTTGCCTAGCTTAGGATCTGACAACAATCCCATATTGTTGACATGTGTAGACAAAGCCTTCAGAAGGATATATTTTAAATTTTAAAAAAGGTGGTTACATGTGGAGGGTTTTAGAGACAAGGTGCAGGGGTGGTGGAGTTCTTTTGAGGTGACTGGAACACCTGATTTTATTCTAGCAAGAAGCTGAGTTTGCTGAAAATCAAACTTAAAGAATGGAGTAACGAAAACAAAGGGAACTGGAGGGCAAGGAAGGATCATATACTAAAAGAGATTGGATGATCGGAAGTTGTTCAAGAGGCCAAACCTCTATTAGATGATGAAAAACTATTAAAGGCTTATTTTGTTATGGAATATGAGGAAGTGACTAGAAATGAGAAAGTTTTCTGGAAGCAGAGGTCCAGGGTACAATGGATCATAAGTGGTGATAAGACTGCTAAATATTTCCATAAAATAGCCACAACTCACAAAAAAACCTCAACACTATTGATTCTTTAATGAGAAATGGAGAACATTCTAATAGAAGATGAAGGTTGGAGATAAAAATCTCAACATTCTAGATGTACAAGGCATAACATTAGAAAAACAAGAGGGGTTAGAAAGGGCTTTTGAAGAGGAGGAGGTGCTGGAAGGGATTAAGATGTGTGCAACAGACAAGGCTCCTGGACTAGATGGGTACACTATGGCTTTCTTCCAAGCTTTTTGGGACACAATAAAAGGAGATCTGATACAAACATTCCACAGGTTTCACTCTATGCAGAGGTTTGAAAAAAGCTTCAATGCCACTTTTGTGGCCTTGATTCCAAAGAAGGTGGGGGCAAATGACTTAATAGATTTCAGGCCTATTAGCATCGTATCAGGGGTATACAAAATAATAGCTTAAATATTGTCTGAGAGATTAAAAAAGGTGATAAGTAGGTTTATTAACAATCATCAGATGACTTTTGTCAAAGCGAGACATATAATGGATGTTGCATTTATTGCAGTGAACTAATTGACACCAGAACCAAAGATGATGTGCAAGTTGGACATAGAAAAATCTTATGATCACATTAATTGGAACTATCTAATCAACACTCTTAGAAAGATGGGATTTGGGTACAGATGGCTCAAATTGATTGAATTTTGCATTAAAATCACCTGGTTCTCTTTTTTGATAAATTGAGAACCTGTAGTTTTTTTTCCATCAGAAAAGGGTCTTAGGCAAGCGGACCCATTGTCACCTTTTTTGTTTATTATTGCCATGGAACGACTGGAAAGTTTGATGAGAAAGGCTTCAATCAATAACCGGATAAAAGGATTCAACATAAAAAAAATAGGGCCAATGAAGTTATGGAATTGACACATCTATTATATGCAGACGATACACTGGTGTTTTGTGAAGATGTACAAGAGCAAATATGTTACCTTAGGGTAATATTGGTGGTTTTTGAAGCATGTTCAGGGCTGAGAGTGAATTGGAGAAAGAGCAACATTTTTTAGTCAATGAAGTTTAGGAGATACAAACACTGGCAGATATTCTGAAATGTAAGATACAGAAAATGCCCACAATATATTAGGCATGCCATTAGGTGTTAAACACAAGACACTTCACATTTGGGATGGGATAATTGAAACAACTGAGAATAAGTTGGCCTTATGGAAATCACAATATTTGTCTCTAGGAGGGAGAGTTACATTGATCAATTTAGCACTGGACTGCCTACCAAGATATGTAATGTCTTTTTTTCCTATCCATGGGGAATTGGTGAAGAATCTAGACAAGCTAAGGGACTTCTAATGGCAAGGGAACAAAATCGAGAAGAATTTCAACCTGGTGAAGTGGGCTACTATTCATCAAAGCAAAATGTATGGTGGTCTAGGAGTAAGAAACCTAAAATTACAAAATGATATCCCATAAATATGGACATGAGGAGCAGTGGTGCACAAATGAAGTGATTACCACCTACGAAGTTGGAGTTTAGAGGTCCATTAGAAATCTCTGGTTGACATTCAAGGCGAACACAAAGGTCAAAATTGAAATGGGGGACAAAATTTCTTTCCAGAAAGAGGATTGGTGTGGTGATGGCACCTTACAATCTTTATTTCCTGGACTCTTCTCTGTATGTATAAACCATGAATGCAACATACATAAAATGTAGTCACCACATGGATGAAATTTGTTTTTTAGGAGGTTGCTTGATGATTGGGAAATAAGCTGGGTGATAGATTTGCTGAGTAAGATTGTTGGATTCCCTGGTACTAACGTGGAAGAAGACAAATTGATATGGCGGCATCATAACGACGGCGTGTTCTCTGTTAATAGAGTTTACAAATGGGAATTAGCTAAAAATTTCAGGTACAACAGCAGGCCCTTGAAATACCATTTGAAAGAGTGTGGCTCCACCAAATATGAAGTGTTTTACTTGGTTAGTGGCTAAGAGATCTTGCTTGACACATAAGGCTATGCAGAAAAGGAGAATCAACATAGCCACTAGATGTAGTACACTATGCAAAGAGGCACTTGAGACCAACAAACACTTTTTTCTTCACTGCAAAGTAACTGCACAAGTGTGGGAATTCTTCTTCAGCATAGCTAATATGAACTGGAGCATGCCAGAGCACACAACAGACCTCCTAAGTTGCTGGATGAAGAAAAGAGGCAGTAAGAGTCAGAAGAGGTGGCGTAGAACAGTTTCAGCCTGCATATGGTGAATTATTTGGAAGGAGAGAAATCAGAGGATCTTTGAAGGGAAAGAATGCTCTGTACAAAATATTAAATGGAAAGTTATTACTACATTAGACTTTTGGTGTAAAGAACAGAATATATAAGAAGAAATTCAATTAGTGGATTTTATAGGTTTCTTTAACTATCGATGACTTCTTTTGTAAATTTTGGAGGCGGCCAACATAGCCTTGAATGCTGAGGAATATAACCAAAACGAAAAAGGGCCTAAAATATCTTCAAACTAATGAAAATGATACATAACTACCCTTCATCCACCTATTGGCTCCCAAATACCCCTGGCATCCACCTATTCGCTCTCAAATACCCTTTCATCCACCTTTGGGTCCAATATTGACCACTTTTATAGTGGATTATCATTTAAATATTTTTTTTTAAATATGTGGCTATCATCTATTGGTTACAATTTAATTACTTAAATTAATTTACAAACTCACCAATTACCAATTATACCCGACCCAAATTAACTACACCCACCCCAAGTTACATTTACCCACCGATTAAAATAAATGCACCCTTCATTCCCAACATTTCACTTGTTCTTCCAACCTTACTTTCCCAATATATTCGCTTACAATCTCGAAAAACACTACCTAAATACACTTATGTATCACCAAAAAAAATTATGAGTGTTTTTGTGATATTTTTTGGTGATACATGTGTGTATTTAGGTAGTGTTTTTCTAGATTGTAGGCGAATATATTGGGGAATAAGGTTGGAAGATGAAGTGAAATATTAGGAATGAAGGGTGTATTTGTTTTAATCGGTGGAGTAAATGTAATTTGGACGGATATAATTAATTAATTTGGGTCGGGTATAATTAATAATGAGTGATTTTATAAATTAATTTAAGTAATTAAATTGCATCCAATAAATAGTCGCCACATATTTAAAAAATTTATTTAAATGATAATCCGTTATAAAAATAGTCAATATTGAACCCAAAGATGAATGACATGCATATTTGGGAGGGAATAGGTATATGACAATGGTATTTGGGAGTCAATAGAGGGATAAAGGGTAATTTTATACTATTTCCAATAGTTTCAAGATATTTTAAGTCTTTTTCTGTTTTAAAAAAAACGACTAAGCATAGTGCCACAACACACTCTTCTCATATCCTTGCTATTTTTGTTTATTTTCCTTCTTTTTTTCCAGTAAGTGCAAAATTTTCTTACAATACGACTCGGCATTTCGCTGCATTTAGACCTCAACAGGGCAACACCAGTTACACCACCCACCCAACCCCGCCTTGTCCCCCATCTCCGATCATCTCTGCAAATCTGAGAGCTACCGGAAAAAATGTCACACGGAGACACTATACCTCTTCACTCCTCATCTCAATCCGACATTGATGAAATTGAAAACCTCATCTATTCCAATCCTTCTACTGTCCTTCCAGCACGCCCTCCTTCTCCTCCTCGTGCTGCCATACCTGTTTCATCTTCTCCTTTCATGCCTTCCAATCTTCGCCCACCACCTCCTCCTACATCTACCACAACCACCAATTACAAACCGACACCTGTCCCTTCCATTCCATCTCCACCACCCCTACCTTCATCGGGACAGTCGAATATAGCTGCTACCGGATTCGGATCGCCTCCCAATACCCTTACCGAACCTGTTTGGGATACAGTCAAAAGAGATCTGTCCAGAATTGTTAGTAATTTGAAGCTGGTGGTTTTCCCTAATCCTTATAGAGAAGATCCTGGCAAAGCGCTTCGAGATTGGGATCTATGGGGACCTTTCTTCTTCATTGTTTTCCTTGGTCTCACTTTGTCATGGTCTGCTTCTGTTAAGAAGGTACATTGTCAAATCTTATCAGCCTTTACGGTAATAAGCATTATCATTTTACTGTTCAAATTCTTGGTTGAGTCTGATTTACTTGTCTCTTGTGCTAGAAGGTACTGAATTCTGTAAATGTTTTAGAAGCATTTCTTTTTGTGATTGTGCATGTTTTGTAGTTTTGATGTATAATGTGTGTAATTGTAATTAACTGTGGCACAAGGGGCACTCAAATTAGATCAAGTTATAGCTGAATAGAAAGGATAATGCTTTGGAAATTACAAGTGCCAGAGGAACAAATGAAAGAACTAGAGTTTTATATATTGGCAAACAGCTCGATCAAAACTTACATAGGTCAAAAGGATAACTTTTCATACCACCAAACAAAAGGGTTATGGTGTTTGTTTCAATATCAGGTGCATAAAGTATTCCAAGGAAAAATGAGAAATCTGTGATTCCTTTTCTCTCCCTATATAAATTTTGTATATTAATTGTTTATGAAATGGACTTTGGACCTAAACAACCCCAAATTAGCTCATGAGGGAAGGATTGTCCCATTCAAGAGATAACAACCCATTTTCTTAATCAATAGGTAACTAGTAACACTCCCTCGCCAGCCTAAGATTGGACATCTGTGGTGCGTAAAACATAACATGATGGCCCAATATTGGGTAAACCAAGAATGAGGATGAGTCTAGCTCTAATACCATCTGAAGAAATGGATCTTCAGTCTAATCCAACCCAAGAGCTAGCTTATGAGGGATGATTGCCTACGACCATATAAGGAGAGCACAACCTATTCCCTCAATCAATATAGGACTTAATAGTTAACACTCCCCCGTATGATAAGGACTAGACAGGCTCCAACATTGAGAAGCACACCAACATGGATAAATGAGTTTTGCTTTGATACCATGATATGACATGGCTATGCTTCCCGTCCCTTGTTCAAGAGAAAGCGAGGACTTTCTTTTAGCTACCGGCAACCTATGTTGCTCGGACTCTTCCAAAATGTCGACGGGTGGGTGCCGGATCCTCCAAAAATAGTGTATTTTTTAAGGATCCGACACGGGTGCGGCATCATTTTTGGAGAGTCAGAGCAACTTAGCCGGCAACCATGAGCTATATTTTTCTTCTCTTTCTTGTTGTATAATATTGGAATGTAATGAGCCTGAATGAATCGGAATTGACATAAGCGGATTCATTCAGCCAGCCCAACTAGTCTGGGATTTGAGGGATAGTTGTTTTTTAACAAAAAAACCAACAACTTTTTGCTATCCAGCTGTCTATTTTTATTACAGTTCACATTGTAATCATGTTGGCGATCCTACTCCTTCCCCTTTTAAGTTGATGTCTTCTTGTGGACATGTCCTATAGATTTGCTAGGGTACAGTTGGCTTGGTTTAAAAATGACTATAAAAACAACACAGTTGAATGGGTGCAAGTAGTTCTATTTAATTTGTGCACGGAAGTCAAACATGCCTAGAGTTTATATTCTCTTTGGCTATTGCCTTTATTTTTTATGACAAGGTAACAAACTATAAATAAATCATAAACACAAAAATGTTCGCAACCAAAATGAATGTTTACATCAGTAGATCCAAACCAAAAGTATAAACAAGAGACAAAGCTTAAGCTCTTTATCATCTTATTAAGGACCTTATGATGTCTATAACAGAAACAAAATCATTTATATACTCTAATTTACACCAATAACAAAAGTTAAGAGTACAATTCATCTTACGTTTTTGTAAGGAACTACTAGTATCTTCAAAACACCTATTCCTGTTTAGAAAAATAATAATAAAGGTACTAATATGATCTCAGGCTCGGTTAATGAGGTAGTTACCTAAGGTCCTTTTCGGACGTCTGGATACCTTCTCTGGTGGTATTCGATCGCCGAGATCTATTCTTAGTCTCCTTTTCCTTCTTTTAAGTCTTTTATTGGTCATGGATAATTTTATTTATTTCAGATTTGTGGGGAAGTCGTTTGACATTATTGAGTCTAAGGTATATGAGTGAGAGATGCAGAGATAAGGCTACCAGCCTCTTCTATGCCTGAAGTTCAATAAACCTGGTTGCTTTATTTTTGTCATTGCTGTCAAAGGGGATTCTAGGTCAGTTACTATTGTACCAGAGAACAAATTTAATGAGGGCTAGTTGACTTTGGTTTCAAAGTTTGCCTGCTTCACTAATAGAGATAAATTTAGATAGGGGGTCGGTCTTAAATACCAAAAGGACAAGGGATGTGAGATGTCAGATTGTTAAAGTGATGAAAGAAGCTTTAAAGAAGCATTAAATATATCTACATGGATTCATGATGGTGATAATGGGGAGATAATGAAGGCTTCCATGGGGGGAACAAAACTGTGTCAGGTTAAGAATTCCCTCTAAGAAGATGCTTAGTGGTCAGTTTCGCTGAGTGCGATGAAATCCCTTCACAAAATGATGTCAGAAAATGGGCACATTAGGCTTGGCTTGGAATACATAACCTCCAAGTGTTTGACATGAACGAGATTCCATTCCTATTTGAATTTCGAAGTGTGAAGGACGCAGAGCATGTCATGAAAGAATCTTGGAGAAAACCAGGGAAGCAGTCTCAAGCTGGATTGGTGGTCATCAATAGATAGAGCATACTCAATTAGTACCAATTTGTATTGGTATTGGATTAGGGTTCTAGGTCTGCCACTTCAACTATGGTCCAACAGGGGTTATATAGGAGATTGGGGGAAAATATGGCGGATGGTTGGAGACGGAGCTCAAGAATCACTTGAGATGGGCTTGAATTAAAGTAATGGGTCGCTGAAAAATGTTCCGACGTAGGTTGAACTCGGGGATGGGGAATGGAGATTCACTTTACCAGTATGGGTAGAAGCGCCGACAAAATTTGAAAAAAGTTGGGTTGTTAGATGACCAAGAGGGGACAAAACTTTTCACAGAAAAGGAGCTAACAGCTTGTGTCAGTCAACTGTGGAGAAAGGGAAAACACCAAGGAAGGGGAAAGGGATAGCTAGGAAAGATCTGTTGGATAATGGATAGGATTGAGGATTTTACACAATGGACAAAGATGATGGGCACATGGCTGGATGCAACAATTCAAAAGGAGTAGGGCCAGTGGATCAATTTTTCTCCACTTTGTATGTTGGGCCTTCTCTTCGTTTAAATGAAAGTGGACCTTTCTCTCATTTTAATGAGAAAGGACAGAAAGGCTAAATGAAAAAGCCTACAACTGAGCCTTTCACTGAAAGCATAAACGCTCATGTGGGCATTGTAGAGGAGCTATGAACTGCGACAGGTTTTAACTATGAAGATGAAGCAAGGGGGATGTTCGTAAGAGAAAGGGTCGAGGATCACATTCAGAGGATCGACACGAACTATGAAGCAGATGTGATCATAATTCCTATAGCTGTGATCTCGGAAACTGAGTTGATTGATGCAGATGAGATAATGTGAAAAACAAGGGAAGGGACACAAATGCAGTTGATTCTGATTGAAGAGCCTACACCTATCCAATATGACCCAAGTGAGTGTAATAATGAGGTGGAATTTGATGCAACATCATGGGTGCAGCAAAATACAATTAAATTAAGCAAGGAATTTGGAGCCATTCTTAATGGCTTAGAAAAAGATGCAGAGCTCCTCTTTGAGAGGCTAGATCAAAGATGAGAAATGTCAGAGTCAAACAAATATAACAACCTTTTGATCCCAAAAGAGGTTAGGAATTTAATCTTTGAGGTCAATTATAAGGATGGGGAACCTGGGAGTGACCTATGAAAGGGGAGAAGACCACCAATTAGAGATCAATGAAGATTAAAACTGTGTCATGGGACGTGAGGGGTTTGAATGGGGCAAACAAGAGGAGACTGGTTAAACAATTAATTCACCGGTGGGGGGCAAACATTTATGTTCTTTTAGAAACAAAGATAGGAGGGGTAAGCAATTTGATGAGGGAGTTGTGGGCTAATGGATCGGAGAAGTACATTTGGATGCCAGGAGTAGTAGAGGAGGGATTTTGATAATGTGGGATAAAAGGGAGTGGGTAGGAGAACTAGTGTAGACTGCAGGCCAGATGATAACTTGTAAGTTCACAGATCTTCCTTTCTTTCTTAAACTCATGCCCAGTCAAACTATGCCACATAAATTTCAATGGAGGGATTGTGTATACCTCAATTTGTTGTTTCAAAGGTCTGAGCATCACCATTTTACCTGATTCCGATTATTGGATGGTTGACAAGTGCATAGTTACTTTCTTTTGAGAAGGGCATAGTTACTTTCCTTGGTAAAGAACTAGTTACCTTTGATATCCTTTATGCGGCAACAAGGGAAAGATTGTGGAGAACAACTATAGTAGCCCATTCAGTAACTCCAATACCTTGACTCTTGAGATATATATGTTGACTGTGAGAGACTTCCAGACTATTAAGCTGGTGAAGATTCCAATCTGTGCTTTGTTAGGATGACTAGTGGTTACTGAAGAAGGTAATGTCTTCAGCTGGTGGAAACGGAAAGAGAGGGATTTAAGTGCATTTTATCTATGCATTTTGGTTTCTCCATTGCAACTATTAATCCTATTTAGTGTGTACGGGTTATTTAACGAGGATGAGGACAAGATCATTTATCCTTGCTTTTCTTGCTTTGAGCTTACGAGATCTTTTCTTGTTCTACTTGCTTTGCTTAGTTTAAAATATTCTAGCAATTTTCTTTATCAAAAAAAATTCTAGCAATTTCTTGGCCGTCCTGTGAAGGCCCTTCCTGCGTTTTTGCTTTACCTCTTCATTTTAAGCTGTTGAGGTCGAGGTTTAAGTGCCTCGTGCTCAAAGTGTATATTGATGTTGTCACAAGCCCTTCTACCACTCTAATGCAGCTTCACCATCTTATCTCATGGTGGGAGATTAATTAACTTGGAGTAGATAGCCGATGATCACAAAGAGGAAGTTACAAGTACTGATCTGACTTTGTATAGCTTGCTTGAATAATAAAAAAAGAGATAATCAGATATATAATAGTTAAGAACTCTTGCTCAAAAAAAAAATATAATAGTTAAGAATTTACTGTTCTTAAGAAGGAGAAGCAGAAGTGGTAGAAGAAGAGAAGATGCAATGGGAGGGAATGAAGTATAAACAGAACTCTAACAAAGGTGCAAATAATAAACGTCTAATTCTAGTGTCAATATTCAATAGTCCTCTTCTATGTAAAACTATTCAAGCTTGTGTATATGATGGAAGACGAGTGTCATAGCTACTTTATAGACTTCCCAAAAATGGTTGGGAAACTAAGACTTACAGTGAGACTTACCTAATCAACCAGGAAGACATCAGTGCATATTTTGCTATACTTGGGGGAAAACGTGAATGAAGAAGCATGTTAAAGAACCTCAAACTCTTCTGTTTCATTAACTGGAAAGATTCTTCTGAATAGAAGCCCTGTCGGCCAAATAGAAACCTGCACTTTAAACTGGGTATTGGTATAAATGTGATCTGTGAGTCCTAAACTCAAGATCACTCAGTTCTGCCTTTTGTATTGCACACCCCAATGCACCTACTTGGTGCAAACCTTATCCCAAAAAAAAGGATCACTTAGTTTTCATGCATCTCACTGTGGACAGTTCTTATTCATGTCTAAATGAACCTTTTGCAGTTGTTTTTGCATTTCTTTATTATTTTAATTTTTTTGCTTTTATGCTGTTACTAGTTATCTCTTATTCAATATGGTGTGAGAAGTTACCTTTCTAGTTTGAGAACAATGTTTCTGTGGACCCATTAACAAACCATCGAGAGTTTATCAAATGTCAAGTGGAAAATGTTGTTTGTCTAGACAGTTAAGTTATTTTCAGACAATTTGATGGAATGAATAAATCTAGATCAGTTTTTGGACTGTTGAAACTTAGGTCGGGCTGGATCTTGCTCAAATATGGCATGCTGTCTTGTTACTGTAATGAAGTCCACAGGCACTCTTTATTTTACTCTTTTCTATTATACTTCGTTTAGTTGCCTGTGGTTATATATAGCCTAACCAAAATAGCTTGGACTGTTTATATAACCAAACTGAACTAGCTGCGATTGAGGCTTATGTGATTGATTAATTGATATTTAATTGCCTGTGGTTTGAGTGATTTAGTGATGGATTACTGACTACCGGATTTATTTTTCTTTAAATTTTCTTCCAGTCCGAGGTTTTTGCTGTTGCATTTGCTCTGCTGGCTGCCGGTGCTATCATCCTGACATTGAATGTCTTGTTACTGGTAATAAAACTTTCTCAACCCATGCCTATACAAAAAATAAGGTCAAAACATGAATAACAAAAGAAAAAGAAAACACCCTAATATGGGTATATGCTTAAACATCTTTAGGCAATTACTAGACATATACTAAAGATGCCAAGAGATGTCAGATATTAAACATATAGGGAAAGGGAAGCTCATTGGTGCATATATACCCAGGAATGCATTCTATAGGCTCCTGTCACTAAAGGAATACCATTATACAGACACTAATGAGTGTATATGCAGATTCCTTTTCACAGTACTAAAGTAGTTGGAGTCACAGAATTAATGTAAATGATGTTTCTCTTACTTCAGATGAAATTAATGAGTTTGACCTGCAGGGCGGTCACATAATCTTCTTTCAAAGCCTCAGTCTTCTGGGTTACTGTCTATTCCCACTTGATGTTGGCGCCTTTATTTGCATGCTAAAGGACAATGTGATATTGAAGGTTGTTGTGGTTTGTGTTGCACTAGCTTGGAGTTCTTGGGCAGCATACCCCTTCATGAGTACAGCTGTTAACCCTAGGAGGAAAGCTCTTGCCTTGTATCCTGTGGTACTCATGTATGTATCTGTTGGATTTCTCATTATTGCCATTGATTGATGGCAGTCATGCCTGTCATATGAAAATGTATGAAGCTGATAAACGCGCATTGAAGTAGGCATTTATTGTAGTGGACTTTTTGATTGCCTTGCGAAGTTTTGTTGATAGTTTTGGTTCAACCACTGATCTCACATTTCGTCCTCATGTCCTAGAGATGTTATATACATCTAGTTATGTCTGGTGTTATCCTGTAAGCCTGAAACACCGTCTCTGCTGTATAAGATATCTTCTGATGATGGTCTCTTCATTCATGGGTGCCGATGCCTCTGAATGGTTGATTGGTCACGTGTCATACTCGTCTTGTTAGTGAATGTGTCAACTCCTTTTTTCCTCACCAATTAAGGTCAAGGAGGACTTGGAAAGTTATATTGAATCATATACTAATATTTGTAATTGTTACACTTTCATGAATAAAAAGGAGAAGCTTGCACATAATTATACAATGTTTTGTATCACTCTTTTATTTTCAAATTATTTTTACTATTTCAGTAATTTTTGTCTAATACATGATTTGTTATCTGAAATCTACACGTGCTTGCCAAAATAGGCTTGGTATGGTCTAGTTGTTGCTCAACCATTACTGTTCTCGTGTCCCTTGAGCTGCTAGGGGTAGAATGAGGATTATGCAGTAGAATTGAAATCCAGGATAACAATACAAATAGAAAAGTGTTAGAAGCACCATGATTTCAGAATCTATATTCAAAATCATGTAGTATTTTGATGATTTGACAAATTGTGTACAAAAGATTATTATACATTATGCACATGAAATTAGCTTGAAAACAGCAGAAAGAAGTTAACGCGCAAAAAATTCAAATCAAGTCAAACTAGAATCGAATTCTTAAAAGTCTTGAACCATTTGTTTGGATTGGAAAACTACAAGGCAGTTGTTTACACTTATATAAACAACATGACATAATGTTTGTAAGTTTGATCACACACTTATAGAGAGAAGAGTATCATACAATGAGTCTTGAAGAGAAGTTGTTACTATAATGAAAGAACTTATTCCTATCAAGATTTATTCATACAATTTTTGAGTTGTAATAGTTAGTTTTTTTGTGTTGGTTCTAACACAATATTTTGATTACTTAGTTGATTGTAGATTTGTAGTAGGTGATATTTTATGTCTGTTAAAGAATTTCATTGACGGGATAGAGTGATATACTCAAAATTACCCATATAAAAATGATGCAACGGGGTGTAGTCAAATATAGTAACGTTGGGATCTAAAAAAATAAGTGTGAAAAAACAATAAATCATATGAATATTTGATTGGTGGTCATAATTTCTATTTCATAAAAGTTAAAAGTTTTGAATTTTTATTTAATATAAAACTTCACACTCAGATAGGGAAGGAAGTAGAAAGAAAATATTTACTTAACTTACTAAATGCTGCTATTTTGATGAAGTTGTAAATCAATAGAATTGAAAAACCAATGTTGTGCCCCCATTCTATGGAATACAATGTCCCAGATTTTCTTGTAAATATTGTAATTAGTTGTTTTAGATAAACTATTACTTAATGTTTTCCCATAATTTAATAATATAGCTCTTAATGATTATCTTAAATGCACAAGAGTTACTATTAAGAAAGATAACTTTTTTTCATTTTTAACCCGCCCTGCATAATTTTTTAAAGGGAAAAGGGTCAAGAATTCCCTTAAACTATGTGAAAGAAACAAAAATGTCCTTCGTTTGTAGTTTGGTCCAAAAATGCCCTTACCATCAATACTTTGGTTCAAAAATGTCATTGCAGTCAATAATTTAATCAAGAAATGCCCTTATAGTTACTAAATGAGTCAAAAATGCCCTTTTCTTAAGAAATATATTGTTTTTTTCCTTTTTAAACACATTCTTCCTAATTAAAATATTATTAAAGAACCATGTTCTTGTTTTCTTTCTTTTAAAATCACTTTAACAAATAAAAATGTAGGAAATATTTTTTTTCTTCTTAATCTCATTTTATCAATTAAAATAGAATAATTTCATATACCATTTTCGACATATAATATATGTCATATATAAATATCATAATATATCTATCATTAATTTGTATTTATATAACGATAAAAAATAATTATAAAAAAAATAAGAAATATTTTCATTTTTCTGAATTGAAGTAAGATAAACATTTCCTAATTTTAAAAAATATTATTAGAAAAAAGAATGTGTTAAAAAATATATATATATATATATATATTTATGTGGAAAATAAACATTTTTTACCCATTAAATAACAATAAGGACATTTTTGGACCAAAGTATTGACGGGAAGGGCATTTTTGGACCAAACTACAAACGAAGGGCATTTTTGTTCCTTTCGCATAGTTTAAGGGGATTTTTGACCCTTTTCCCTTTTTTAAATTTTTTTTTTACTATTTAAGTTTGAAACTAAAAATAAAATTCATAAAAATAAATTCATTTTTCATTAATAGATAGTGACTTAAAAAATATTTTTTTACAGGTCAATTGGAAAACATGTAAGAAATTGTATTATTTTTTATTGAACCATTTTCATTTACCATCTTGAATATTTTAGTAGCTTTAAAGAAATTATATTAATAAATAATGTTTTATCTCTCTTATAACATGTAAAAAGTTAAAATTAAGTTTGAACCCACATAAAATTACATATACCCGCAACCCTCCCCACTCCGCATTAATTTTAAAAGAGTCCACTTCAACCTGCCCCGTATTAATTTTAAAAGAACCCACTTCAATCTGCCCCACATCTCTTCCAGCGCACAACCTTAAACCCATCCCACCCCGCATAGCCTTAAGCCCACCCCGGCCCACATCCGCCCCGCCTCATTGCCATCCCTACAAGTAAATTCAACTTATTCCTAAATGACTATTAAATAAGGATTAGCGTCCTAAATTTTTGTAAATTATTTGTTTCAAATTTTAGTTCACTTTTCCAAGTAAACTAGGCAATTGGCTTAGGTTGATGCAACCACCAACCAATAATTTAAAATAAAAAGTAACGAGATATCGAAAATTCAAAATCATGCATTAATTCGAAAACCTTATATATGAACACAACACTCATATTGGATTCACAACCTCAATAAAAGAAACAGTTTATTTTACATGTTTAATAAGGCTGCACACTCTGTTGTTCAGGAAGTGGAGAATGTGACTGATTTTCTGAAAGGAAAGTTCCCTTTGATGTATTTAGGGTGTCCCATTGGGCATGCTAAGAAGAAAAAAGCACATTTTACAAAGTTAATCAGAAAGATCCAGAACAAACTTTAGGTCTGGAAAGGGAAGTTACTATCATTTGGAGGAAAGGTTGTTCTAAGAATGTACTACAAAATATTCTCATATACTTACTATCAGTTATTAGCCCTTCAGATTGTGTCATGATATAAGACATGATGTTTATAAAGTTTTTGTAGAACTTTAAGGAAGAGGATAAAGTTAAACACTGGATTACATGGGATACTATTTGTTTACCAAAAGAAGAGGGAGGTCTTGATTTCAGATCTCTGTTTGATATTTTAAAGGCTCTCTTTGTTAAGTTGTAGTAGAATTTTAGGACCAACAATACTCTTTGATCCAACTTTATGTGGAATAAGTATTGCAAGAGACATAGACCTCAAATGGTGGAATGGAAAGTAGGTTCTCAAATCTGGAAGATAATGTTACAATCTACGGATTTTTTTTATCAAGAAATATGGTGGGAACCAAGTGCAAGTGTTTGGTTTGATAATTGGACTCAGCTAGGTGCTTTGCATTTCCACATACCTCTCAATCATACTCATGGGAATATGAAGGAGGTACATGAATTAGTAGATGAAGATGAATGGAATGCTAACTTGTTGCAGGAGTATTTCAATGAAGAAGTTAATGGTTAGATTCTTTAGGCTTTGGGCAAAGGGCAAAAATCAGATAAAAAGGATAAAGCCTGGTTAATGCCTATTGGAAATGAAATTTTTTAGTAGGAAGTGCTTGGGAGATAATTAGACAAAGACAAGAGAAACATAGGAATATAATGAAAATCTAAGAGAGAAAGATCCCTTTCAAAGTTTATTTTCTTATGTGGAGGATGTGACATAAGAGGATCCTTATTATAGAAGTCCTAATGAGGATAAAAATCACTAATGAGATAGAATGTTGTTGTTGTGATGATAAGGTGGCTGAAACACTCGATCATTTGTTTATTGATTGTTCTACTGTGGCTAGTCTTTGGAAGCTCTTTGCAGATGCTGCTGGATTACAGGGTTCATTAATGCACTCAAACAAGTAATTGACTTATGGTGGGATGTAGAGTATGGTAATAAGTTGAGACCCTTATTTAAGGCACTTCCTACCTTTATCATTTGGAAAATTTGAAGAAACATAAATATTATTAGATATGATGGGAATATGTCAAAACATGTTATGATTTTAGGCATTAATAAACATTTATTCCTTGCTAAAATTAGGTATCCATGGTTGTAATATGTCCCTAACTCCAGGCCTATTATTGTAAAATTTCTTGAAGAATATGCCTCTTTAAATTGCAGTAAGGTGGTGGTTCGGAACTACCCAGCTTTGGAAAGTTTTAAATGCAACACAGATTATTGTAGTACAGAAAATCCTGATAAAGGAGCTTTAGCCTTTTGTGTGAGGAATGGGGTAGGTGATTTGGTGTATGCAAAGTCAAGACAACTAGAAGAGGTTCTAGCTATTGAAGCAGAAGTTAAAGTAGTGAAATTAGTGAAATTGGGTATGGAGTATTGTGTTTATAATGGTCTTGCACTATTGACTATAGAAACTGATTCATTAATCACAAAGAAGATATTAGATGGTATTTGAGAGATTCCTTGGATTGTCTCTATTGATGTGAGAAGTACTAAGGAGTTGTTGAGAAAAGAGAATGTGGAGATTGCGCATATATATAGAGAAAGGAACATATTAACGAATTTTTAACTAACAATATTGTTCATTTTACAGGTACAAATACAAATACAAATACAAAAATATACAATCAGACTCAGTAATTACCACCTCAGGCTCAAGCTATTATTTAATTAGAAATAAAAATAAAATTCCCAATTTGCGAATTAAGAAAGTACAAAATAGGGATTTTAATGTGCATACGAACAACTCAAGACGAAATGATGGCAATTGATAGGATATATAACAACAAAAATAGGAACAAATACAAGGATACATAGTAAGCTGCAAGTTAGTATATTAAAGTACATTTGAACAAGGATTTCGACTATATTGAATGTTTGAGCTCCTTCTCTGACCTATGGAATTGTCTCATCCGGTATTGCATTTTAGCTTTTGAGAGATGGCTAAGTTCATACATATTCTTTTGAAAGTGTGTACAGTGGTATTATTTACTCTGGAATTCCGCATGTACATGATGGACGAGTAAGGGTAATGATACTGATACTGTCGCAAGTATTGGCCATCTAGTTTCTGGTCAATTTCTCGGTCTCTTGTTGCCTTTTCAATCGTTGAGATGAAGAAGTCTTCAACAAGATTGATTCCATGACAATTGTGAGAGTTTAAATGTCTACATGTAAGTCACTCAAGATCAGGGAGATGAAAGGCTCGTAGACGAGAATGAGGCGATTGGAGGCCATTTAAGGGCAGTGAAAATTTTGGCAAGCTGATAAGATGGAGACCGACCGGTTCCTTCTAGACCTCAGCTTTTGTCTGCTTCTATTTACTTATTTGTTTTTCTTTCCTTTTTCAGTTTGAACTCGGATCACTTTTGGGCTCGTGTAGAAATTGTTCATTTTGCCTTTTCTAATAAATGGGCTGATGCCAGATTTGAATTTTAAAAAAGAGTTTAGCTACTCATAATTCTATAAAAGCAATCAAATAGTAATGAAGAAGTCATAATTGCTTACAATAATGATGAAGAAACGGTTACAAGAATCTTAGAATTCTTTCCATGAAAACGACTAGAGAAGGGAATTCTCAATGGTCTAACTTGTTCGTACAAAATCTATAAAAGATATCTACAAAAATCCTACAAAAAGTATTTATATTAATCAACAAATTCTAAATTAATATCTAACCAAGGTACCCTATCAGCACCATTTATGATTCGTAAAAATGACATACAATTCCTAGATCTTGTTTAGTTCTCCATAAATGGCCTATTCTTGTTCCCTGTCAGTACACCATAAATTCATTGTCACGATCCAAATCCGTCGTGAGTGACACCCACACTAACCATTTATTGAGAGAACCAATTATCAAACAAATGTCTAAAGTAACAGTTTAAAACAAATAAAATTAAGTTCCCATAAACAAAATCTATTATAATAAAATATTTATGAAAATAACCTCATAGAAATTGAAAGTCGTGTACCAAAACTCTAATCGTCTAGAATGAGGGGATGCAACCCCAAAACAAAAGAAAGGATAAGTCTAAAAAGGTCTAAGTCCAAAGAGATGGACTAAGAATATAAGAGGAATCCATGACAGCCCGAAAGAAGTAGCTTACCCTTGGATTTAGATATCGCACGTCTCACAGTTGAGGTCTCGTAATAGCTGCCTAATATGTCCTGTACTCAATAAAGAAAGAGCAAATGGAGTATCAGTCCACAATTATAGTGTACTGGAAGGATCATTGGTCAGCTCTAACGACATGGATGTAAACATATAACTAAAACATATTAATCGCAATACAACACATACATCAACCAAGTCAACAATTCAACAAGACTCTCAATCACTAATCCTGACTTACACATTTACATAAAGCATGTCCCACATAATTACAAAAAATTACTATTCACTCAAAGAACCAACATATAAGAGAATAATCAGCACACACCAGACGTGGTTTCTGAGCCAACCGTTAGGAAGCCTGTACCAGCGTGATATCCGAGCCAACCAATATACTATCCCGTATCAGGCATGATACCCGTGTCAACCAATAGAAACTTGTATCGATGTGGTACCCAAGCCAATCAATGGGATATTCCGTACCAGGTGTGGTACCTGAGCCAACCATCAATCACAGATTTCACACACAGTCACACATACAATTAATCAAACACATTTGCAAGCCAAGCAAAATAAACAAGTTCATTACATGAGACTGACAACTTGATATCATTTTACATTTATTCTTTATATTTTCCCCAATATGTTGTACAAGTAATACTACAGAATTATTTAACATGCACACATTACATAACTTGGAAACAAACAACCATTACCTACCTCAAGTCAAGCCTTGGAAACTCTACAGAACTTGAGTTTTCCCCTTGTTACGAATTTTAAATTATTCTTGGTCTAAAACAATAACAAAATAACACAATCAATAAACAATGGCCTAAAAATACCTGAATTATACTCAACCCCTAAACTCCAGGTCATTTCCATGATCATCCCACCCAAATCGAGGTTTTTCCATCATTAATTCAAGTCAAATCCCTTTCCTAAGATATCCACCATTGATTCTAAGGTCCAAGAATTGAATTACTAAATTAGAGGGGGTAATTAACTTATATTTACCAAAGAATTTGATGAAAAACTGAAGAAAAATCTGTAGGTCTCCCTTTCTCTTCCCAAAAATGAGTTTGTAGAATAATGAACAGTTTTGGAACTTTTCTACATAAATTCATGACTTACCCCGCTATAGAGGCCCCCAACTCGCTATAATGGGATTCCACCCGCCGTAGACTTGCATAGAATAGAAACTTGGAATTCTTCACAAAAAAATCATTTCGCAATACACCTTCGAATCTTGACGTTCTAAACTAGCCCTTTCACGTCAAGTTTGATAATGGAAGTTCTACTTACTCGAATTCACTTTCGAAAAGCCTTACAGACTCCTTGATGTATTAGATAATAGAAAAACCAACTCAAGCTTAGACATTTTATCCGGTCCTTTCTCGGATTTCCCTAGACCTCACCTTGCTTAGATTTCATCTGAAATTAGCCTAGTCTAAATATTTTAAGTCATTACTCAAAAAGTTTTCTTACCCAATTATTTTACCATTATCCTACCCATAATGATGGGAGGGATCGTTACAATCATCTAAGTACGAATCACAAATTTGACATTCGATTCGCATATGACGATCGTAAATGATCAACCAGATGATCTACACTTGGAAAGGTTCCTTCTTCTTTGACTTGTGTGTAGAATTGTCACGTAAAGAATGAGAAAAATCAAGGATTGTATTGATGATTAAAATTGTCGAGTACATGCTCCTTATATAGGAGTGATTATAGAGTCCTAGTTTTACTACGCTTAGAGTCCTACTACAATAAAAATACACAATTTACAAAAGTGGAGGTTGACTACTTCTACAATTATAACTTATCCTAGTCGACTTCAGCTAACATAAGACATAGTATCCTAGTCGACTTCAGCTAACGCAGTAGTCCAGTCCTAGTGTGACTCTAACTCTCTTTAATAATTAACAGTTGTACACGCTTACTACTAGCTAGCTTCGAAGCACAACAAAGACTTGCTTTTTCAATGCTTTGATATGAGCAAGATCAACCTTGACCTCACAAACTGAGTAAGAAGTTGACCTCTGGCCATATTTTCTTGAACAAAATGATAGTCCATTTTAATATGATTGGTTCTAGCATGCATAACTAGATTGCCTTTCACGTACAAAGCACTCAAGTTATCACAATAAAATGTAGGGACTAACTTGAGATACACTCCAAGATCATGAAGTAGATATGTGATCCATGTCATCTCTGCTACAGTGGAGACTAGTGCTCTATACTCAGCTTCAGCACTTGATCTTGCTACCGTGGTCTATTTCTTGGAAGTTCAAGAAATATAATTTGCACCTAGGTAGATGATATAGCCTGTAGGTGATATCCTAGTGGTGGTGCAGCCTCCCCAATCAGCATCTAAATATTCATACAACCTACAATGTGATTGTGAAATAATTCTGAGTCCAAAGTGTAGGGTGCCTTTGACGTGCCTGAGAATCTTTTTGACTTCTTGAAGATGTTCAATAATAGGGCATTGCATAAACTGGCTTGCTTGATTCATTGCATGAGTGATATCAGATTTTATGAGTGTCAAATACCAGAGACTCCCTACTATCATTATGTATAGAGAGGTATTGATAAGACTTTCCAAAGCTTTATGTAAACCATGATTTTGAGCAAAAAGAGTAGCTACCGCCTTTTCCAATGACATATCTATCTAGTCTAGTAACTCAACAACATACTTATTCTGACTCAAGTAAATTTCTCTTGCAAAATACTTGACCTCTACTCCTAGAAAAAAGTGTAAAGGACCAAGATCTTTCATAAAAAAATCCTTTTCAAGTTGTAGAACCAACTCTGAGACATGTGATGGATTACTTCTTGTTACAATAATGTCATCTACATATAACATGAGGAATATGGTACCTTTGTGAGTTTGCGAAATGAACAAAGAGGGATCTGCCTTACTACAAATGAAATCAAGATATATGAGATCCATGTTTAGCCTATCAAATCAAGCTCTTGGTGCTTATTTAAGACCATATAGTGCCCATTTCAGTAGATACGCATGGTGAGGATACCTAGGATCAACAAATCTAGGAGGTTCACTGATGTATACCTCATCTAACAAGAACCAATGGAGGAATGCATTTTTCACATCTAGCGAAACCATGTATGCCTCTCACTTAGAGCTGAAAACAATGGATAGAACCACCCTAATAGTTATGGACTGAACCACAAGGCTAAAAATTTCTTCAAAATCTATCTCTTCAAGCTATGATAAACCCCTGGCAACAAGCCTAGCTTTGTATTTGTCTATTGTTCTATTGGCCTTCAACTTGGTCTTGAACGCCCATTTTGAACCAACTAAGTTTATGCCAGCAGATTTGGGTATCAATATCCATGTCTTGTTATTATGTAAAATATTGATTTTCTCCTGCATAGCTGCAAGTTAATGAGGTGACTTTAGTGCTTCCTTAGTAGTTTTTGGTTCCCTCAAAATTTCTTCTTTATTGTTAGCAACAAGTGACGGGTGATGTTACTTTACCTTGTGTATGGTGATCATGTGATGCCTTTGTGGTGTATAAGGTGTATCAATTGAGACAACTGATTGCAGTGTAGTATCTTTAGATTGTTGGTTCTCTATCAGATTCCACCTTGAGACTTCTAAGTGTATTCTTTATGGTCTAGTCACAAAGAAGATAGGATTTGATGGACCACCACTATTTATACCTTTACGTGCAACTTGTTCCTCACTACCACTAGCTGATCCTAATTCTACAACATGAGTCTTTATCATCATTGTATGGACCTGCACTTTCAACCTATTCCTCAGGACCATCATCTGGTCCTGCATTTGAGGGATCAATATCATTATCATCAGCAAGAGGTATGAGGGCTGTTAGATTTTTAGTGACATTGTCATTAGTAGGTTGTGTACCAGAAACCTGTACTTCGCCTGAATTAGGATCATCATGTGCCTGCAATTCGGAGAAAAATTCAACGAACGTAGCCAGATAAGGTGAGACATCAATGTTAGTTTGAGCTTGACTTGGAGGAATAAAATATAATGTGTTTTCATCAAAGACAATATGTCTGGACACATACACTCTCCTTGTTGATGGGTGATAACATTTGTAACCTTTTTGTAAGCTGTTGTATCCTATGAACACACAAGGATAGGTCTTTTGGGATGAATTTGTTACTACCATTGATGTAAGGAAAACACCTACAACCAAACACCTTTAGGCTATTATAATCAGGTTGCTCAACATATAACTTAACAAATAGAATCACCATCTTTAAAAATGAATAGGGTTGTCTATTAATGAGGAAAACTGCAGTGAGAAATGCCTCAACCCATAGAAACAAATGAAAACTAGTATGAAATAGGAGAGCTAATTAGTCTCAATAATATTGTAACACCCCAAAATTTTTTTGAGCTAAGACTCGAACCATTCTTCATTGTGAGTAGGATTTTACCGAGGAATTTAAAATTTCTTAAGTGTTAAGGTCACTAGATGTAGCACCTTGAGTTCCAAAAAGAACTAAATTGGAAATAGCAAAATCTGAAATTTTGCAAGTTATGCT